>JAVTVY010044403.1:0-20960 GCA_036873755.1 Hanleya hanleyi | reverse complement strand
ACGCCCAAAAGGACCCCCAATATGATAACCTACAAAATCACGGAGTGTCAGCTCTCATTTTTTGCTGTTCTGGAGATAGCTCAGAAAGTTGTGTTGGTTGGGAGGACTTAAAGAACGACAATAAAACTAGAAAAGATTTTTGTCAATTATATTTCTTGACTCTTACACAAAATCGTTGCCGTTTTGCCTTAGCTATGGTCAACAACCGAAAACATCTAACTTATATTGGTTAGGCTTTGGTGCAAGCCTCCCATTGAAAGGGCAAATCCGTCATGTAAGACACATACAATAGGTCACTACATGTGGGGAACCATTCAACCAAGGAGTGAAAAGGGCCAAGTACATTGCACGCAAAGTGTTGCCGATTGAAGTTGTCTTAAATGACGGGTCTGCCATTGAAAGGGTAATATCCCACCATGGAGCGCAGAAAACACTGACAATAGAACCCACAGCCGTTACTTTCTCATTTATATTCACTGAGTTTTAGATGAAATCGTCGTCGAACTACTTCTGAAGTAGAAAAGTTCATTAATTCAAATAGTTTGAAGGGTATTTCAGCACAAGTTTTGGTATGCATTGCATCCATCCATTCAAAAACAAAGTTGCACACAAAGAAGGACTCAAAGAAAATCCTCAAATGCAAATGAAAACAGAAATTGGACATCGCATGACTGCACTAGTATCGCATTCCTCCAATGAAAACAGAGTTTAGGAAAACTCTACACTAATTACATAGCCTTCTATTTCCTTAGCTATAAAAGTGAAAAACTTGCCTGGAGTCTTCCACTTTGTTCTCTGAAAATGGGAACAATCAAGCTGAAAATTATCACAGACCCGGCAATACGGGGCCCGCGTTCTACAGAATATGCTGGCATTGACGCAAAAGGTGATATTTACACCGTACCTGAGATACAACACATATCACGAATCGTTAGATTCGTGGTATGTGCTTTAGAATAGGTTAACCAGAGGACTATTCTGTGAAGTCATGTGACGCAGTCAGTATGTCGGCACCTCTTCCCACTTCCCTTATATGTGGTGTTGTAATCCTTCAATCACGAAGTTGACGAACAACTTGGAAGTGGGCAGTTTGTTATACTCAACAACGTCAATATAAATCCGAAATCAAAGACGGCGTACGTCAATGACCAAACAGAAGTATGTATTCCAAGCTGATATATCTTTTTCTTTCAGAATTGAACGTTGTTTATTAACCGTATATCTTTTTTTTTTCTTTTTTCTTTTTTATATCTGATAATAAATACTGAGAATGCACTAAACTGGGGTTCTTGTAATGGATTGACAGCATTGGTAAAAATGGTATCTCTCAATTGACGTGCAATCGAGTCTCTTCAATGTTGTAGGACAATCTTCCGAGACATGTACAAGCAGTAGTTGGAAAGTTCTGTTCAGAAGAACCAATGTATTACCTGTTGCAAGAAATACATGTACAGTAGTAACAGTACTTTTCTGAATCAGTACAATACTGATCAGTTTCTGGACGGAAATTGGCAGTTGGTTTCTGTGTTGAACTGGTGAGCTGATAGACCGTGGGCCTAGCATAGACCCCCATCCTCCTCGGGGATTTTTGAAGGTACTATTTCTCAGGTACCCTGGGATGATGTTCTATGATAATGCGGTTGTTTGCCGATAATTTTTGGTCGATGTGATCTACACGCGCATTTCTATGACCCATCGCTCATTGTCATTAAGATTCGAATTTGTTACTTGCCAATTAGTATTTTCATATTTCACACACTATAATAACATGTTTACGGTGCTTATTTACTTCAGTTCGATATGAAATATCCAATATGGCCGTCATAATTCTCAAAATTACAGATTTGCTACAAGCCGCAGCATATTTTAGGAAAGCGGAGTGTGAAACTTCACGATTGAATGTCCGGAGTATATGCGGTCAATTAACGTACATTGAATTGTGCACAATTGAAGAATTTTAGAAACATTCAATCATAGTTAATTTGAAGAAGGCCCCATGAGAAATCTTGAAACAATAGTTTCTTCGTACACTAGATAAGGAGTTTACAAGGTAGATCATGCCGGTATCATTTAAAACTTTTGACCGTTTCTGTCTTGCAGGAAATTAGTCTAATTTTATGTATACTATGATTTATGCTTTTAATTTGGTCTGATGTTATTATATGAATTAGGTCTTTGCTTTATGGACGCTGAAATCCTTAAATGGACGACGGCTAAATATTGAATGACGGACTAGACGCTTGTTTTTTTGACAATAAATGAGGAAAATTTATTGTATAGCGGGAAGGACCTCAAATAAGTATAAAAGGATTGGATTTCAACCGAAAATATGACTAAAGATAACGTTTTGAATAGTAATATGAATAGTACGATTTTCGGGCGTGTCTGTATAGTAGCCATTTTGAAATCAACCATCGTATTTTCAGGTGAACAAAGATCGCATAGATTCAACAGGGCGCAAGGTGTTAGGCTATGAGACCCCTTATTTTCGATGAATTTGCACAATGCGCTAAGAATGAAGTATAGCAGTCACCGGGGAAAGTATGATTTTCAGATGACCTCTTCAGTCCGGTAGAGTACGATTTTGAGTAACGTTACTATTTTTGATTATAAGCTGAGAGATCGATACCATAAAGAATAAGGAGGACCATTTTGAATAAGGTGACCGTTTCCAGTAATACCAATATCTGCTACTTGAAATATTAACAGACTTGAAATGGATTTAGAAGTTACTGAAAGCACTATGGAAAAAAAAAATCAGAATACGCGTTATGTCCCTTGGCTGAAATTTCGATGAGGTGTTCCCAAAAGAAAGGATTTCGACACTTAAAGATGGCTACGACACCATTCTAGACATATTGAATTTTGTGTAAAAATTAAACGTCGATGAAAATACTTTAATGATATGAACTTAACTAGTCAATTTTCATCAGGAGTTCGAATAATGAAGAACAGAATATTAATATACCTGTTACTTGCGATCTAGTGGCATGGAAATTATGGGGTAATCCCCCAAAACATTACTATACTGTTTCATATTCAGGTCGTAAAGAAGTGGTTTATAATTAAAAAGATAGTATAAATGAAGAAAGAAATGATCAAAAATTAACATGAAACACCAATACGATCAGAGCATTGTTATTGATTTCAGTAAAGTACTGTAAAACATGAAACTTTCGCGACATGAAATTTTCGGGATTTTTCGATTTACAAAAATTCGCGACATGAAACTTTCGCAATTCTCTCTGTGCCAGAATAAAGTTAATTTACAAATATAACATACTAATATACACGGGGAATACTTACCGGAGGCGGTAAAATCGGCAAAACTACGTGTGGGTGCGCTCAATGTGGTTGTTTCACAGTACCAACACAAGTCTAACAAAAGGCGGCGTTAACTGTATGAAGATACAGTTACTGGTATTCAAACCGAGGTTTCCTGAATGTTGGGGGCAGATTATATTAATCCCGCTGTTTCTGCCTTAAAAGGAATTCCCGTAAGTACACAAACCCTATATCGCGAGATATCGTGCAGGTAGTTCCCATTTGAACTCCGTGCAGGAGAGCCGTTAGTATATTCGAAGTAACATTAAAATGGCATTTTCTTAATAAATTTGGTAACGCTTATGCGAACATGCCAGACCCGAAATAGTTTATAGAAATATTTTGGGGTCATTTTCAGGTGATTTGGCCCTTTGCATCCAGCGAAAATTCCAATTGATTGCCAGAGATTCGGCAAGAGTCGTGCAGAAATCGTGTTGGTTAATTTTGGTTCAAATTTAGTACGAATTTAGACTCAATTGTAAAAATGCAATTTATTTCCATAAATTTTCATCCATGTAGAAGCTACTAAGCAGGTTAGCATGTGTATTCAACACATCTTGAGTGGTAGCAGTTTTTGTGCAAAAATAGACCAAACAGTAACAGTCCAGTGTGTCTGAATGACTTCACTGTGACGTGATACATACTCAAATCAGGTAGCTTATCATTAGATTTCTGAAAGCGCACGATATTTTTTTTAATGAAAAAATGCCCGTTAACATCAATCTTACCTAATCTGTACCTCTATTCCAGCACTGTTCTACTGGCAAACAAGCAGATACGGACAAGATTTGCAATAAGCTTCCTAAAATGATTCTACAATATTGCCCGGGGTGGGAGGCGGTTGGTGCATGGATTGTAACGGGTTTTGGAAAACACCATCGGTATTTTACCCCGATCGAGGTTTAGGGCTAATATTTCTTTGTCAATGTCGTATACAATTTAAGTGAATGTAGATGGATTGACTGATGAATAAATTAGATTTAATTGTCCCATGTATTGTTCAAATGTACTAGCATGTACACTCATGGCAGGTATTTTTTTATTGGACAATCTAGGAGATGACGTTATACATCTGTGGTTTAATGTGTTTATTTGTGCGAAAAATTATTCATCACATGATCTTGCAATATGTTGGGTCTCCATACTTGAAGAGGAATATTTTTTCTCGCAAGAGTATATATTGAAAATTAAAATGCGTCATCTTCAATTAGTGTAATAATGCTATTGAAAATTGTAGGATAGTTTTTTTTTTGGTGAAAAGTTCAAGTTTTCGGGATAATTGAAGAAATAAAAAAGTCTTTAAGGGAAGTGTTCAGTGATCTGTCTTGATACCGTGATGTTTTTGATGGGGAAGACTTTGAACATTTCAAATTATCCCCGAAAGCTGAAAGTTGGCGGAATTAGTGTTCTGGTGGAAAAAAAATGGAAAACTTGTTGCATTAACACAACTATATCGATTTGTGAACTTTGGGAATTGACTTTGCATTGCAGTTTCCCTCAGAAGGAAAAGCGGTGGTACATAGAAAAGGCTTCTTCATAGATACTACGTTATTCAAGCAAAACAATCTTTTGTGCTTTTGTGCAGAGACTGATTACATAGGTTTTACACTGCAAAATGTGTTAAAAGTGTAAATAAACAGAATCAAGGGATATTTGGAATGGTCTTTTGTCTGTGTTACCTTGATACATTTCTTTTGGGTTGTCGCAAAAGACCATTTGTAGTATTGACTGGAAAAGTCATTTATCAACTAAAAACTAACCCCTACGTATGTAAGTCGTTTAAGAATGGCTTTATGTATGCAATCTTAGACCATATGATAAGGTTTTCTGCAATGTACATTTCTTTCTTCACAGTATTTTCCGCAAAATGAATTCAGAACGAGCAGTAGCAAGGAGTTGGATTTCTTGCACCCGGAAAGGTGCACAATTGCAGAGGCACTGGCCTCGGTACCACCACGGCGAATGAACATTGGCGGAATCGTTCAATCCGTGAGTAAACTATACCTTCAATTACTGAAACGGTATAACTTTACTTATTTCCACAAAATGTGTATATTTCGTTTGCTCATAAATGAGGGTATGGTACATGAGGATGAAATAGTTAAAAAGGAAGTGTAATACAATAAGACAACAGTAGTTTACCCCATGAAGGAATTAGCAAAATTGCACAGGACATAATCTACGTTACTCTCTACGGAAGTTTGGCTTAGCAGAGCACATGTTAAACATGAAAATTACAAAGTTTAAATACAGAACTATACAAGTAAGAATATATTAGGGCATGTATGTTGAAGAGAACAGACCGGAGAAAAGCCGGACACAATCAACACAGGTTAAGAAATGTATGCGGTGCAACAATATTGGATTTCCGGTGAAAATTTGATTGTTATTATTCTTGACTGGGCGATAAATGTTTCTATAATATTAAAGATTCAAAAATATAAAAAAAGTGACCATTTGAAATTTTGAAAAAATAAATCCGGGCCAGACTAATTGCTCGCCAAACCTATTGGCTGTGATGTGTCAAGCGGAATGTGGTAGTTTGCCAAGGCATTCGAAAAAAGTTAAGGGTGTTGGAAGGGGGTGGGGAATCTAAGCTGTGTGGCGTTGTGGCTCATTGTGGCGGGCTGACCTCGGGCAACGATTGGCAGAGAAGACAAATTATCCTACAGAATAAAAATAATGGGAAAAAAATTGTAGCAAAGTTATGGGGACCAAAAGCTGATCTCCAACCGCCTATTCCAGGACAAAGCGTGATGCTAACGCATATGACTTTGGGGCCTTCAACTGTATCAAAAGCATTTCGACTACGACCCAGACAACAATGAAGGCAAGCGCAAGTGTTACCATTAATATATTTTTCATGTAGAATTACTACGGGAAATATGGCATTTACATGGATTACTGTATGACATATTGATTGAATTAGACGCGTTTTCGGACGGGTCAACTTGTCTGTAATATAGAAATGCAAAGTTAATGAACCTATTTTATAGCTTTCCAACTTTAGATGATATGATACGTGGGAATATTGTGTTGCTAACTATTTAAATTTTATGGACATTATCATGCCTTTAATTTTGCCGCATTTTGTCAAGTACGTGTTTCTCTAGTCTTGGTACAAATTAATAGGTCCCTGTGAGTGTGCTATCATTTTGCAGCATACTGGAGATAGTATGAAGCTCTTCACATGTTTGTGTGGACCGTTTCTGCATTGATAATTGTTTTAAAACGAGGCGACGCGGATATATATACTTATAGTTACCTATGGTGGATGTTCATCAGTTCTTTTCTGAATATTAGAGCATAAAATTAGTTCATAATCAGGAGTTCACAAGATGATCTGTCTAAATCTGATTTGCATAAAATCCCCGAGTATGCGACGTGGGCTTAAAACTCGAAATTTTTTGCAATCGTTTGAGGCTTGTAAGTCACTCAGAACGATGATTACTTCTCTTAAAGGCGATCCCAGGGTGTTTTGGTTCGCCTTTATTGAATTTCTGAATTTGGCGTTGGTGATCTTCACATTATTGTTGACAACCCCTAGTGGAGGTACTCACAGAAAAAACTGAATTATTTTCGGTCACAGTGACCTTGTCCTCCATTTTGGTAATGATATGGTTTCCCTCTAACGAATACAATCAAAACATTGAGCATTTTCTTAAATCTTGTTACTATGCGACACGTAGCTTATGTCATCGAATACCTTTATTGGTACGCTATGCATACACTTCGCCTAAGGTATCTATTTAAAAGTGGAACTGTACGACGAAAATCGGTATTTATTTAAATCTCTGCCTCTTTGGTGGGTGTATAAAATGCAACGGCTAGGCAAATGTCCATTTCATTTTCTTATCACCAGAGATTGACCTCGATATTCTCCTGGTAAAGTGTCGTGAGCTTTCAACCGAATATTACTGTTAGCTTAATTAGAGACTGTTAACGAAACTGAACACTGTAATAAGAGAAGTATTTTCATTATGCAGTAGATAATGGGTAAGCATATGGATAATTGAACAAGAAAGGTGTTCCAATGAATGCTATGTTCACAAAACTAATTGAATGTAAATCCCACTGAAACCTTTATATCATCAAGTATTATATATTTCACAGATAAGTGATATGTTGGAGACAATTGACACGGAATTGCAAGGTATGATAGAAGACAAGGAGCAAGTTCTCAGTAAAACGCATTCATTACCTACTGTTGGTGTCATAAATATATGCAGGTGAAGTGGTATAATTTTATATTGACAAATTCGGTAAGATTTTTATCGAGCCCGTAGCTTTAGCTGCGGAAAGCTCGATGATGTCCATCTATCTGTCTATCTATCTGTCTGTCCATCTGCAGGACCAAGGAAATGTTAAAGTTTTGGACTTAGAAAATTCCTGACCACAGCTTCTCGGCCTCATCTATGTCTCCTAAACTAAGGCCAGCCCGACCCCCCGAACTCTCATCTATTCCAAATGCATACATCGGGCTACACATGAACCCATCCATTGCCCTCAGGGAGCATGTCCCCACCCCTGGGACTCCATGACCAAGTAAACGTTAAAGTTTTGGGCTTAGAAAATTTCTGTCCACAGTTTCTCGGCCTCACCTATGTCTCCTACACTAAGGCCAGCCCGACCCCCCGAACTCTCATCTATTCCTAATGCTTACATCGAGCTACACATATTGAACCCATCCACTACCCTCGGGGAGCATATCCCCACCTATGGGACCCAGGACCAAATAAATGTTAACGTTTTGGAAAATTCCTGTCCACAGCTTCTCGGCCTCACCTATGTCTCCTAAACTACCCCTCGAACGCTCATTCCTTTATAGTATTCACTAATAGTTTGGTGACATTATTTTATTTCAGAAGTACATTATCAAAATAACCGGCGGGGGAATCCCGCAGTACCGAACTCCTGTTAGTTTTCAATTTCGTGTGTCCTTAAATGAAAGACGCCATTTCCTTAAATTTTGCTATCAAATTCTGGTTGACCCTAAAGCTTTGCACAACCATATCTGTGTCCACACATTTAACTTGCTATATTAATTAAAACTGAGTTTGAATCAGTTTTTGATGTCTCAGTCTTTACCAGTGCACATTATTATGGGGCATTACAGTATGATTGAACACAGCTGTCATTGTTCATTCTTTTATTTGCATACAAATGTGAGGATTTACCACAGTGCTGGTGTCCTATTGCAGACTGGAAATGATAGATTTACTCCAACTATTGCATTGTTATTAGCTTTGTTTGTTCACACATCATCACACAAAGTTACACCAAGCTCGTGCTCCACATTGCACACGTATTCTTCCTAACTATACATGTACATGTATTTATCAGATCTATGCAATGGGATGTGTAAGCTTACTTTCGAAAAAAAATGTGATCTTTATTGGAAGTTATATAATATAGTTCCTCCTTCAATCCAACCTCAACATCACTAATGTAGAAATCATATTTCTTAATAAATGTATTGTTATTTTAAATGATGTGCATTGCCAATGATGTGCAACCTCAAAAGATGTGCCACCCTGAAGGGCTCGATCTTTTTGCGAAGCTGTATGTTTTTCTACACAGCTGAATGTCCTTATGAAGATTGTGTTCTGGAAGATAAGATTGTGTTCTGGAAGATACTGTTGAACAATTTTTTTTACAATTATTCCAATATAAATTGCTCAATATAACGAGAATTGTTGTCGGACATTATTGAAAAGGTTCAACCATCTATTTATGGCAAGACTTGATATAGTTTTTACTACGCTTACCTGCACATGTGTGGTAAATGTATCGTGCTATCTGCGAGATTCTGCCTATCCGACCTGAATTGTTTTCCCTTTATGTGAACAGTAAATATTGAACTGTCAAACTTGGCGACTTTGTAGCTGGTGATATTAAGGTCGTTTTGATGGTGTTTGCATTACCAGAGTAAAGGACCGTGGGAAATTTGAAAATGCGAAAAATGTTGGGCAACAAAAAATGGGTTTTCGTCTTGAGCTTTTTTTTCAATTCCTGTGGATAAATGTTTGAAGAGATTCAACATTTAGTAATTTTCCATTTCCTTGGGCTTAAGGCTTGAATAAAAAAAAATCAAATGTTGGCTGAAACCTGCTTGTGGGAAAATGTTGCCACTGATACAATCAACGCAGCAATGTTGCTTTTTTCGCTTTCTTGTTGTGGTCGGTTTGAGCCCCCTAGTCCGCGACATTAAAAAAAACTATTGTTGGGGAAGAAATCTGAGGGAATCACAGGATAGGTAGTTGAACAGCATGTCGCAAATATGCCGGTCTGTTAACCATGATGCTAATTGTTCCAAACTCAGAAGAATGGGACGAGGAGAAAAGATGCTTCAGGTAATTTTACAGGCAATACATTATGGCATTAAACTATTTTCAGAGGAGTGAAGCTGTTGACAGAAGAAAAGTTCTTCCGTCATGTCGATGTTTGTAGTCTTCAAAAAGACTTCAAAACGTTGCAGCAAATTCTGCCTCAGAATATTAAAATTGAACTCAGAAACGGGAAGATTATGTCCATTACACAGGTACGTGTCTTTGGAGTAATGGTAAACTTCAATAGGCAAACTATATATAATTGTTGAGAAATATTAACAAAAATATTAAGGTTAACATGTCTAAATTCTTGAAGACAAATTCAGTTACGTCAGTGATGTTGGAGTATCAAATACAAAAACCTACAAAACTGTTACATTGTTCTAATAGTGTTAAATTTGTCCATCTTTTATTTCTTGCATGAGGTATAATTTAAAAACAGCAATCCCAGATTGGACTTAATTATACCCCCGCAACGAAGTTAAGGGGGGGGGGGTATACTGGAATCGGGTTGTCCGTCTGTCGGTCCGTCCGTCCGTCTGTAGACACAATTTTGTCCAGACTACTACTCCTAGGATTTTGCTTCTATTTTAATGAAACTTTACATATATGTTACCTATGGTTTGAAGATGTGCATGCCCTATTTTCATATTTATGACGTTTTGAACTTTATAGGACTTTGCCATTTTCAGGATTTATTCCCATGTACAGATAAGTTTCTAGTGTAATCAACTACTCCTACTATTTCTAACAGAAGGTTCTGAAACTTTGTGACATGAAATATTAATTTTTGTCAAAATTATTCAGATTTGGAATGATCAGTATATTATTGTTTTTAGCTCGCCGTATACGAAGTCGGCGAGGTATTGGGAGAGAGAGGGGCAAAGTGGCGGTGTCGGGTTAAATTTTTATGTTTAGCACAACGTTAGACTCAAGCTGGAAGGTTAATGTTTTTTGTTTAGGCTGGACTTAGAATAATTTTGACTTCTTTTGAACTCTGAAAGTTTTCTGGGTTGATGTTTTTTGCTTAGGATGGACTAAGGGGTAAGCGACATATATATATCCCAACTGGATACATGTGCATGCTTTAACCACAAATCTGTACAATTATCACGCCTTCGATACCTAGCATACTTACACTACATATATGCGAGCCCTCCGGCTAGACACAACATGGTTTTAGTCTACGGAAGGATACCATCTTGTGTTCTGATGGATTGGACACTATCTATTTCTACATAGGATGTCTTCCTGTGATTAAATCGGTATCACTATTGTCATAGCATTTCACACCCACATCTCAGACCAAATTTCAATTGTACATGCATTCATAATGACATGTATAAGCTTACTTTTGAAAAAAAGGTAATCTTTATTTCAAGTTTTATAATATAGTTCATCTTTCTATCCAACTTCAACATCACTGACAAAGAAGTCGAATTTGTATAACAATATGTATTGTCATTGCCAGTGATGTGCAACCTGAAGGGTTCGATCTTTATGCGAAGCTGCATGTTATTGACAAAACCCAAAACGGCGAGCTGCCGGGTTACACATAACCCTTGTTATACTGTATTGACATATTACTCAGAACGGCAGACTTGTGTCTTGCAGGGCTGGGGGGTGGGGGGTATCTCAGTTATCCCTTAGGATAACAGTTAAATCTAGTTGAAAGATCTTGGACGCTAAACAGATTTTTCACAAAAAACTGAAAATAATAGTCTAATACATTCCAGTCAGTAAATTTAAAATTTGCGATTGAGGATACGAGAACCCAGAGAAGCTTGCAAAAGAATAATGTGTTTTACGCCTAATATAAATTTTGATGATAACTAATAAGCTTTATAAGACGGTGAAGAAAGTGATAAAAAATTATTTATGCCAAAAAATTAGGCTTACGAAATGAGTTATCGGACGATGTCTGGGTTTACCCACTTGGGTCTACGTTAGTTTCAAGCACTGAAGGTGATGGAGGCATATTTATTGAAGACGAGCTGATCAAGTGATCGAGTATTATCATATCAATTGATACCTGATAGCGCCAATTAGGATTTATATTGGGTTGTAAGACCTTGGTAGAAGGAAATATCGGTCATAAGGTTTTGCTTGTTTACATTTTGTCATACTTTTCAGATCGGACTTCTAATAAAAGCGAAGACCCTGCTTTTTCCCGAATTTACTTTTAAGTGTTAACTATATTTGTAACAACGGTGAAAATCAACAGAAATTGGTTTGAAAGGTAGTAATTTCATTGTAATATATACATTTACCTGAAAATCATTTTGTTATTTACACATATACTCACAGCGAATTTAGAACGGCAATGAACAGGTTTTGTGTAAAGATTACAGAAGTGTCCGTTACAAGAAAAATCTAGCTTAGCGGTATTCTATCTGACCTGTCATAAGAGGGCTAAATGTGCAGGCTGGCCCCATTCGATATTCGTATTTCTTTTCTTTCGTCGGATTTTGTTATTTGTGCAATGAACTCTGCTCCTTCAGATGAATTGCAAACTTCACATGGTCATTCGGCCACATACAAGAGAACTAGTGCATATACTCTAACGAAGGTGATTAATTAAGAAACTTCGTTGGACATTTTGAATTTGAACCAAAGCCTTTGGTGCTAATACTGTTATATGGAATATGAAATAGGTCTTTGGATTATGGACGCGGATATTCTCTAATGGACGACGGCAGAATTATGGATGACGGACCAGACGCTTGTAATTTCAACATCTACTCCTGTACGGATAAATGCGAAACTTGGTACAGATCTGCGGAGTGAGGTATCTAAATATTGTATTTGAAAAGTTTCTCCGTGAAACAGGACGGCTGGCATGAGCGTTGAAACATAGGTCAAATTATAGTCGCCTCTGCAGAATAAACGTACCTAAATATTTTTCAGTCTTTGTGAGAATGATATGTCCTGCTGTGGCCAAATGTCTCAAAAAATTATCAGATTACGATATTGACAATAAACAACACCATTGCCCATTCAAGGTAACGGCCAGTTATTGCAATGATTTTATATTGTGTGTTGGTTTTCAAAAAAGAGTGCGTCTGATGGGATTCATTGTTCGAAAAGAAACCTTGATCTAATATGAATCACTCCTGGAAATGTTAGTGAAAAAAATATCATTGGACGCGAGTGAGGTTATGCATTGTGATCTAGTTAAAGGGTGGGGGAATGTCGGTTCTCATCAGTTTACGGGGATAGTTCGTCTTAAAATATTCAACCTTCGTCCAATGTCCGTGTTCATAGCGCAGAAACGTTAACTCTAGTGTATTTTCTGCAAGGAAAGCAGTCGACCGCTTGCAACGGTTAAAAATTTCTTCATTTCAAACTGTACTATTTTCTGTATACAAAATTCTTTGTATGCGGGGTGAATGAAACCAGCTGAAGAGTTTATTTTCATGTTGGCCGTAAATAATTGAAACATGGCAAGAGTTTCTACCTGCGGATTGCAGTCAAACAAACTGGTTAACTCTCATTGTATGATCTTTTTCAGACGGACATGGACGATGCAGCACTGGCTGCAGCACGGGATAACTTAACAGAACAGGTATGTTAAGGAGATAAATATTTCGAAAACCGATCCATTCAAAGCCCGTTCCTTCTCATTCACCAAACGCTATATAGACGATCTTCTCGCTGTGGATAATCGCTATATAAATGACACAGTGAAGGATATATATCCACCTTCACTGGATTTGAAGGAAACTACAGATAACCCTACAGGCACATCATATTTAGACCTATATCTCTATAAAAATGAAGCGGGCCTTCTCTCTCGTCGACTGTATGACAAAAGAGGTGATTACAATTTCGACATCGTAAACTATCCCTTTCTGGACAGTAATATTCCAGTGGGACCTGCATATGACGTATACATATCACGCCTAGTAGCATTTGCTAGATCCTGTGTTAAATGTGACGATTTTAATCAACGTCACAAAACATTGTTGCCTAAACTTATAAAACAGGGCTACACCACCAAGCGCCTCCACTCAAAGTTTCTCAAATTTGGCGATACATATCTCATGCTGATAGCAAAATACGAGCGTAGCGTGCAAGATCAATGGCGTTACGTTTCGTAACTTGTGTCTAATTCCGCTTAACCCGGGGTTAGGGGCCGTATGAACCAATGTACTTCAAGATCCTCATGGTACTCATATGAACAGGCACAATCAAAGCGTGACAGAGATACATCATTCTTTAGATGACGACTTTACAACGAATATTATGGATTAAGAATACTGATCAGCGATACGGATTTGATATTTTTGGAACATCATGATGTCTTGCCGGCATCATTGAAAACTGTTGACCGCTTCTCTCTTGCAGGAAACAAGCCTATGTTTATGTATACTATGATTGTCTTTTTGAATTTGGTGCTAATACTGTTATATGGAATATGGAATAGATCTTTGGATTATTGTCGCGGATATTCTCTAATGGACGACGGCTGAATTATGAATGACGGACCAGACGCTTGTAATTATAAGTATTTCAACCATAATGAGGTAAAGGTAAAAAAATTCATTTATCTTACAACTAATTTTCTACACATTTTGCCAGATGAAGGGGGAATATGGAAATATTCTACCTGCGGATTGCATTCAAACAAACTGGTGAACTCTCATTGTATGAACTTTTTCAGACGGACATGGACGATGCAGCACTGGCTGCAGCACTGGATAACTTAACAGAACAGGTATGTTAACGAGATAAATATTTCAAGGAGAAAGTTTATAACTGCATCATTGACGTAAGAAATTCTGAGAGATAAATTCTCAACTTGAATGATTTAAGTCTCGAAGTTTGTAGAGTGAAATTACTTAATCAAGCGCCATGTTTAATATCAGTCATGAAGAAGGAAGATTTAATTGAGTCGTATATACCTGCGTTCTCCATGTTTCCTTTGATTGGTCGTTTGAAAACTATCAATTTGATTTTGTATTACTTTTTTTTTCTTTCAGCGTGAATCAACAGATTAAACGCCGGGTGTACATGCAACATTGGGATAAATAGTGAGAATAAATCCGTTTTTTACGGCAATTTATACCGGTAGGGACTAATGGTCCTGTCTTAGTGAGGAAAAACTTGGGCACTGGCTCTGTCTTGCTAGCACAGCAAAAGATAGTTCTTACACGACAAGAAAGAGGTCTGAAACTTCCATGTTTCTGTGTTTTTAATGTTCGCGTATAGTTGCAGGTCTGATATGTTTAAGTTACATTACCATTTATCTAATTTTATGCGTGTATTCATTAATTTTCCAGAGGCACTACTTTCCTGCTCAAAATATGTCGTCTGCTAAACCACAGATTTTGAGCGGCGCATGTTGAGTAATTTTGTGGGACTAACTCATTAGAAAGCGTGTTTGGGCAGTAATTTAGTATTAAATAAAACCAGTATAAATGTAATTCATTTTAGAAAACAATGGGATATTTCACTTTGCCTGTATCCAATTACACTTTCATCAATCAATCAATTTTTAATTTGGGTGGCGCTTTCAATTTGGTAAAATTATGCGCGCCAGGTCGTTGCATTGAGTTTGATGTACAACATAAATATTGATTTAAAATATCCAACTATACGGATTTGTAATGGATTAAAAAACATGTAGAAAAAACAAACTCCAAAGGCGTTATTTAATGTCAGGGAGAGGTTAGGGACATAAAAGGAAGGGAGCATATATACGGACCAACACACTTAATTTAATAGTAATAAAATATAAAACTGAATTAAAAAGGCCAATATAGCACATGCATATTTTGTTTAAACAAAAATTAAACTCATCATATAGATTTACATGTAGATTTGCCGATGTGGTGAATAAAAACGAGATTTGATGTAATATATATACTCATCCTGGTGAACACCGTGAATGAGGACCTCCTCTGGTATCCTCAGACACCAATGTCCAACCAGAACAAGCAAAGACATTATTTAAAACAGAACTCTTTACCAGAGCAGAAATATTGGTATAATTTGTTAACCACAGGTAAGAAAATATATATTAAACTACTCTAGAATTTTATTATTCATCAACTTGTAATATGCATGTACTATTAATTAACCAATATAACTATTATAAATAATTCCACAGGGTGGAAGGGGAGGCAACAATTGTACACTCCCCTAGACTAGATGTGAAATGTAGAACAGAATAATAAAATCAATATAATTAAAATCTGCGTGTGCGCAGCATAAACCTATAAATGGCCATAAAAACTTTATCACGGTTTTTTCTAGGCTTTAAGATGGACTCCATGGTATGATTGAAAACACCAGCACATATAAGTTCATTAAAAAAGTGGAGTCTCTGATTATTAAATCGTGTACACAATAATAAATAGTGACTGATGCTTTCTTCTACACCACACGCATCATACACTCCAGTGGGATGTAAATTACATCTATAAAGATATGAATTCAAGGGAATATGCCCGACAAGAAGTCTAAAAACAAGTACTTCAGCGTGGCGATTTGGTAATTTCAAAGAGGCGTCTGTAACTGAAGGCTGAAATTGATAGTAAAAACGCCCCTTCTCTGAATTATCCCAGCATTCCTGCCATTTAGAATTAAAATAAGGATATAAACAAGCCGTGGCTTCATTAATTGTTAATCCCATATGTATATTAATATCTGGAAGTGCGGATGCGTGCTTAGCAAGAGAGTCCGCAAGCTCATTCCCATATATACCAGAATGGCCCGGGACCCAGTCGAAATAAATTATTATACTTTCATAACTCATCGTAGTGACTAAATATAATGTTTCATATAAAATACTTGAAGACCGGCTCCAAGAGAAGTTAAGCATTGCTTGTAGAGAGCTAAGAGTCTGTAAAAATTACAGCTCTAGATATACTAGTATCTCTAACAAAATTGAGTGCCATTAAAATAGCTGTCAGCTCAGCTGTATAAACACTCACATGAACATTAATTCTAAACGATTTAGAATATTTTAATTCAGGTATGCAAAATGCAGCACCCACCCTGCCGGTATCTGGACACTTGGAGGCATCTGTAAACACTTGCATGTATTCACTCCGATTAGATTTAATATATTCTTTTGTATATCCAGTAATAATATGGGGTGGGTCAGATTTTTTAATTTATGTATGTAATCCCATATATAAGTGTGGTTTAGTCAACAGCCAGGGTGGGTAACTCTGCATAAAATAATTTTGAATAGAGAAAACATCAGCATTTGTTTGATCATACAAGATGTTTGCTCTAATATTAAATGGAAAGTAAAGTTTAACGTTACTATCCCAAAATAAACCATCATACCATGAAGGTTCTAGAATATCACAAGTAGGATGATTTATAGACTGTTTAATTTTCATAAAATATTTGAGGGTTCTTATCTGTCTTCTGATGGAGAGTGGTATTTCCGCACAAGCAACCTGTAAAGCATGCAAGGGCGTTGAACGTTATGCTGCAGTGCATATGCGGAGAGCCTGACACTGTATAGAATCCAGTTTGTTTTTTAATGAGGCACATGCAGAGTCGTATGCCTCGCAACAGTAATCTAGACGGGATCTAATTAGACTCCGATACATCATTAATAAAGTTCTTTTGTCAGCACCCCAACTATGTTTAGATACACAACGCATAAGATTGAGAGTTTTCTGACATTTCTTAATTAATATATCAATATGGGCTTGCCATATTAGACATTTATCAAATGTAACCCCCAAATATTTAAATGAATCAGAACATTTTAACCTGGCACCATTGTAAACTAGCACAAGTGGCTCAGACAAAAAAAAATTGTAAAAAGAACAGCCTCAGATTTAATGGGAGAAAATTTAAAACCCCAAGTTTTCCCCCATTTCAATATATCATCTAGAGCCTGCCTGACACATAAGTTGAAGTTTCGATGAGAAAACCATATAGCTTTATCATCGGCAAACAAGGAGCACTTAACTTTGTTATCAAGACAGTCGGTTAGATCATTTATAGCAATATTAAATATTTCATGAAATATGTGAGTTGAGTTATAGTTTGGAATTTTCGCCATTTAAGCTTACCCATCAAGACCCTCTGAATTATCTAAAGTTTCTAAAATCCAGTGGTGGTCAAATCGTTTACGTAATAATTTCCCTGTATTCAGAAATGCTTTCTTTCCATTCTGCTTCTGAAATATTCATGGAATGTTGCAAGCATTTCCCTGATCTACACAAAGAGCTCTACGAATTGCATGTACCAAAACAAGGAAGACAGAAATGTGACACAGGGGAGATAACCAATGTATAACTGTATAGGCTGACAAATGTATTGCAATTCTTCAGTTTAAATCTCCACAAACATTTCTACCCTGAATTACCAATTACTCGGTTAGCTTTAATTATACTTCAGTTGCAACTTGAAAAGATATATAAACTACTTATAAACAGTAGTTTGGTATTCATTTGTGGCTGTTTCCTTCATTATAAGGGTAATCAGTGGACCTTAGATCTACATTTATAGTACAATATGTGTATACAGAGGCTTTATTTCTGAATGACAGACTGAATATAAAGCTAATCTTTACTTGCTATATCACCTGAATAAATGTATGAATCAATTAAAAGTTTTATAAGGTGTGCATGAAATGAATTTATCCAACTTGAAAATGAAAGTAAATTGTATTACAACAACAATACATTGTGTCCTTGCCTGTCGGTAAGTGAAAGCTATGAGAATGAATAATATGAGAATTTAGCAATCTTTCTGTGATCTGCACAAAAGCCAGAATGTAGAAAACAAAAAATCATGAGCAAAAGCCCTATCCGACATTGAGTTTCATGTCAGGGCTATAAGATGACAACTTTACAGAATTTATTCCACGTGGATACCTTGCCAATTCTGCTGAAGGATATGCTTTCTATTATCTGAAAAAGTAAAATGTTTTACAAATATTGGAAAAATGCAGAGAAGACATTATTTATCATTTCATCAGGTTGGTTTCATAATAAATGTCTGCCCCATCGGGCAAAAGTTATTTTTTTAATATATACGTGTACAATTACATTAATGCACTAGAGATCCTTGTTGAGAGAAATATTTGATACTACAAGTATGGCTCTTTGCCATGGGAAGGAACATCAAAGAGTTAGTGGAATTATTCCAACAGCCTATTTTACATTTAAATAGTCCCGTTTCAGTGCTTAAGGCTCTAGTTTTTTGTTTGATTTGTGATGTCTCAGTCTTAACATTATTATGTAGTATCATACATATATAATTGGAAACATTTAATATATTCTATTTGCATACGAATGAGCGTTTATCACAATGCTAGTGTCTTCATTACGTAAATGATACGTGTACTCCAAATTTTACAGCTTGCATCATGCTGCAATTATTCAATGAATTGCAAATTTCACTTTCACAATTTTAAATTAAAATTCAGTTAATGAGAAAACTTGTTTCGTACATATTTTTTTTATTATTTTAATATTTTTGTTTTTAAATGTTACTTTATTAGGCTTCCGATGTCTATCGGAAAGTTTCTATGATTGTTCGGGTTATTCTTATTCTTCATGATTTTGTGGATGCTATATCTCAATAACCATGTGGTCAATCATGCTCAATCTTCACATACAACAGTTCTAGTTTTATTTTTATTTTGGTAATATTTAGAAAAATTTGCTGCTTTTTAGATATAAACTTATATGTAATCCAGCATTTGTTTCGAACCCAATGTTGGTGAGGTTTTGCTAAACCTGAATGAATTGCAACCTCTCGATGAATTGCAACCCCAACAATGTACAATCCCAGGCGAAGTTCCAAGTTTTGTATTAGTAAATCTTTCATCCATATAGAATGATAAAGTGAAACATGCTAATTCAGGCTGTCCAGTGTTTGTTTCTTCATTTCATGCAAGGAGAACGTGTGAATCTTGAAATGTGAGCAGAAGCACATTACTATGGGTATATTGAAATATGTAATAGTAAGCCACATTGGTCTGCTCAATACATGTAATCTTGCCGAGATGTGGTCTTTTTATGAATCAGCCTTGAAGCAAAGATGCTGGGTTTGAATGTAAATTTGTCCCGAGTGTTGCCTTTATAAACCAAAAAAATAATTGTTCGTGTTTATTTGAAAAACCTATGAGCTTGTGAAAGATGTTGAATGTCTGTATTGTGAAGGATTTTGGGGAGATATTCTTTGAGAGAACGAGTTTCGTATCTAAAATGACGGCTTTAAGGAGAACTAGTGGAAGATATCGAAATTTGAAGGGGTTTATCCTAAACGTTTTTGAACAATCGTTTTGGTGAAAGATGATTTATTGCCTTGATACAGAAATGTCAAAACGGTTGGAATACTTTCTAAGACTACTTCAACGCTATTCGACAGAGCACAGGCGCTCGAAACAAGTTCGAGGGTTGGGGTGGTTTTCGAGAGACTGGGGCCGTAAATATATATCTAACCCTATCTGACCTGGGCTTTATGGGACCTGTCCAGGCCTAGAGGTGGGGGGGGGGGCGAAATAGCTCCCCCTAATTATTATTACCCCTTGGACTAGGGGGCTGAAACTTACCAGACTATACCCTTGGGTCAACCCCTACCACAGAATGTAAGAAATCCAAGATGGCCAAAAGTGCACTTTTGGTCGATTTTTCGGTCGGACTTTCCGATTTTTTTATTTATGCAATTTTTTCCACAAAAACTGCATGATAAATTGGTAAATATTAATGTGATATGAAATAAAGTAGTTTTTGCCCACTTTTCAGAAGCAGAAATTTTGAAGAAATATAAGAAAAGATCATTTTTCTGGTACCTCAATAGGCCGCCATCTCCCCCAGCCCGGCCTGTTAGGTTTAAAGCCTGGGGCTATGTATAGATCCCATATTCCGACACTTCCCCCCAAAAACGACATTTGTGTCCATTGATTCATTGAGGGAAGCGATGCGCCATGTACCAAAAGTTAGGTCAAGGTCAAAGGTTAACATCACTGTAACCTCAAAATCAGGAAATCATTAAAAATAACTTTTTTTATGCCAGTAGATACATTAGAGAGACACGATGTGTTACATAGGAAAATGGGGTCAACGGTCAAGGTTACTGTGACCCCAAACGAAGAAGTCACATTTTCATACGCCTTTCGATGACGTCATGTAATGCGATGTTGTGTTCTGTCCATTGATCCATTAACAGGTGGGGTTTGAGCCCAGCTGGTCCATGTGTGAAAGTTTGTCAGTTACTTGCCGAAGGGCGGTGGTTCTCTCCGGGTACTCCGGCTTCCTCCACCAACCAAACTGACTGTCACCATATGAGTGAAACAAACTTGAGTGTGACATTAAGCCAAATTTC
>JAVTVY010044402.1:0-21745 GCA_036873755.1 Hanleya hanleyi | reverse complement strand
TTGACATGTCCTAAAGCACATAAAAAACATAGTTTCGGTCTGTAGTGCGGGGGGAGGGGGGTGCAAGGTGACCCCTTGTAGCTCACGGAGTATTGTGTATACAATTCTGATCAGGAATTAGTGGTCAACTGCTACGTCTTTGTCCATACTCTATTAGCATTTTTACCTGCAGTTTGCAAAAGAATTGCAATGAAAATGCTGTTGCAATGAAAATGCTGTTAGGACTTGGTAATGCAGTGTAGTGCCGATTTGTATTGGCAGGTTAAATATGGAAGTATGGCAGAAAATCGTACTGTCCGGTAAAAAGGGTTGGCACAATTTATACACCCTGAATCACTAGAAAGTATAAACCCTGCTATGATATGCTAGGGCAGAGGAGCTCGTTACCATTGTTAATTGGTTAATTAGGTTGATTATGGGGGTTGAGGTAGGGAATAATCGGAGAAAGAAGGACATTCAAGTTGACGCCGACACCACATCATGCTTACAAAACTCAGGTTTTATATCCCCTTGTCTTCGAAAACTGAATGAAATTCACTTTCAACCGATCAAGGTATGGTCAAATCGCATATATCTTACTTTACCTTCTAAACTTTCCTTTACCCGCCCAATGCGGGACTTGCACAATACACGGTTCCGGCCTCGGCCGCTAGGATCGCCTTTGTTTTTATTTCCGTTGTATACCACTTCTATCGTCTGCTAGGCACTAGCTTGTCTTTCAGGGCAGCTTTGAAAGCTCCATTCCCACTGAGATCTAACAGCTCTCCTGTACAGCATGCTGGCATGAATACACATTTAAACCCATTGTCAGCTAATGCCGACGTCGCGGTATTTATTGACTTTAGTGGAGTTCAAATGACAACTACCTGCATGATATCTCGCGATATAGGGTTTGCTTACCTACGGGAATTCCTTGAATGTTTCCAAAATATAAACGACCCGGAACGGAAACGTTTATACTATTTCAATCATCCCGCGGGCCGGTTTTATATTCGGCATATTCGTCTTTCACCATTGCTAATGAATATGGCGGGCACAATAGAATAAACTACGACAGGTTTCTATCAATTATATCAAGAATTGAACTTAAAATCATATAAACTGGAAATGTCGTTCGCCGCGATCCTGGCGGTTGGGCGGTGGTTATTACGGAGAGTTATCGCCCGCTACGCGTCCAAGCGAAACGATCGGCCAGCCTACTCAGCTGTGCCTAGCAGACGATAGAAGTGGGATAAAACGGAAATAAAGGCAAAGGCAATCCTAGCGGCCGATGCCTGAACCGTGTATTGTGCAAGTCCCACATTTTAACCGATATTTCCAAGCTGACCGTAATCTCGATAATTTCTCTCACCATAGTGCCCAAGAATGAGCGAGACTTCCTCGCCAGGCCCGAGTTCGTCGCGAGCCGCCCATGACAGAGAAGATTATTCTAATAAACATGAATTGCAGGCAAGCACCTAAAAGGTGCACGGACCCCTCAGCCTGTTTTTATTAGTCAAATAGGATCAGGGCTGCATCTAGAGCCAATTTAGTTCCGGAAAACGTATGGGCGCCCAAAACTCAAATGAAACAAAAAACGAAAGTGTTGTTGTTGTTCAATTTGAAAGGATTTCTGAAGAAAATACTCCTAGAAAAAGCTTCTGGGAGCCTCAATATCGATCCGATTTCACAGCTGGGTATTGAATTTCATGTTAATAAACCTCTGTTTTGTGATTGATCACAGGCTCTTTGCGCCGAAATTCACCAAAAAAAAATTGGACCCTCAATAATGAATTACGAAAAGGAACTGGGAGTTTGGGATTGGAACCTGCAAAAAATCCATGGATACAGCCTTGCGGATACAGTTTCTGTGATTTCTGTACCGTATATAATAGACTTTGTTTTCACGCGAGTGATGTGCTGGGATTACAGCATACAAGAAAGTGTAGCTTTATCAGTGGCAATTTATGCATTGCACAAGTGTGATAACAAGGTAATGGCATAGAAACACAATGATTAACACAAACCCACCATTATCATTATTGGGGGGGGGCAGTCCAGGTGTGGGAAAATCCTCCCGAGGGTAGTGCATAGTGCAGTAGCCAGCAACTAATAAACTTAATAAACGCATGGTGACAGTCTCAATATTTCGACAAAATTTTATTTGTCATCTTGCATAGGTTGAACAAGTGTAGCATCATCTAAGCTCCCAGATAAATGGGAATTGGGGGTCCATCCAATGGTAATCTTGAATGGACCAGGCTTTCTTGTATCAGGGAACCTTCAAAAGTCACAATGAAACATGCAACCAAGGGTTCCCGATGGGCATAGATAACAGTGCAAAAGCTAAGCCATCAATATCAAAAAATAATTAAAAATCATGAAATCATCATAGCCATCTGAAAATCTAATCATTTCATCAGTCAACATTCAGGAAGCTCTCACCAAAGTTTGGTCAGGCCCGATTTGATAGATCTGCAGATATTCAGCGGACAAGAACATGTTGATGGGCATAGATAACAGTGCAAAAGCTGAACCATCAATAAATAATAAAAAAAATTAATTAAAAATCATGAAATCATCATAGCCATTTGAAAATCTAATCATTTCATCAGTCAACATTCAGGAAGCTCTCACCAAAGTTTGGTCAGGCCCGACTTCATAGATCTGCAGATATTCAGCGGACAAGAACATGTTGACGGACGGACGTACGTACGTACATGGCAACGACAAGACCCCACAGCCCTATGGGCTGAGGGGTAAAAAATGAGTGAAATAATGCTGCTATCGCTTCCTAGGCCATGCATAGAGCATACATGCCAACTGATTTCCGATTAGCAGGAATCATTATTTGTGGCACCAAATACAAAATTTCTAGAACGACGACATATCGGCAGGATGGATCGGCACTGTTACTTGGTACTTTACAACACTTGTTTATTTTCTGCACGACGCTGGAGAAAAGAACATATATGGCTGTGGTATTTTTTAGCATATGTAGGCCTAAATATCATCAGTAGGTTTACCCCCTAACTCAATTGAAATTTATGGATCTTTGCAGGCTCAATTGAAAGCCGATACATACCATTTTTAATTGATTTATTAAGCTGATGGGGGAGGGGAATTTCCCCCTCTCCCTGTCAATCAACAATGGTTTGGGAGAGGGGCATTAATTTTTACATTAATGACTGTTGATTGTCAATAGATAGGGAGAATATATTAATTATTATCAGACAGCTTTCTCCACACATTTGCAAGCTGATGTTTTTATTCTCATTGTTTTAGATGTTTTCGGAGTTCTTTCTGAAAATATTTCATTCTTCACAGAATTGGGGGGGGGGGGGGGGATATGTGCATCAGTCATCGCAGTCTCAAAACCAAACTTTATGCACTCTCACCCCAATTCATACTACATGTAGAGATCACGAAACAATGCATACAATCATGACAATAGCCAAGTCTGGGGACCAAAATGTGTTTAGACTCGGGATTGACCCTAACCGTGCTGTGTTGGTGTCAAGTCAGCGGCTCCCGACAAACCCTGGCAAGGAAGTCTCTGTCATTCGCGGGCACTATGGCGAGAGAAATTATCGAGATTACGGTCAATCTGGAAATATCGGTTAAAATTGCGCACGTAAATGGAAGTTTTTGCCTAAAGAGGCCAGATCGGGAGAAGGTAAAGTAAGATATATCCGATTTGACCATTCCTCAATCGGTTGAAAGTGAAGTTCATTAGATTTTCGAAGATAAGGGGATATAAAACTTGAGTTTTGTGAGCATGGTGTGGCGACGGTGCCAACTTGAATGCACTCCTTTCACCGATTATTCCCTACCTCGCCCCCCCCCTTCCCCCCCCACCCCATCTATATTCAACCTAATTAACCAATTAACAACCGTAATGAGCCCCTGTGTGCTAGGGCAACTGCTTCATCTTTTCTTAGTTTTTTTCACCGAATTCGTGGGCAAATGTCAGCAAAGGTCAGCTCGCCACATCTCGTGTTCTCAAACACTGATAAAATGGTCTGTTCAAATTCGGCTATATGTCGGAAAAAATCAATGACCAAGAACAATTAAAAAGATTGGAAATACTGCCCAATAGTGGAGACAAAGCTTCATCATCTAGCGTGGCAGCGACACAAAAATTTAAGGCAGATTGGAAGAAAAATTGACCATTGCTTGATACACAGAGACGTTCTGTGAACAATAAGACAAAAGTAAAGGGGAGATTTTGACTGGGAATCATCGCCACATTTCTCTGTTTACACTACCCCGGGAGGAATAAAGGTTTGATTTTGCCGACTGAGGGCGATTGTGACTTGACCTTTGGGACTGGATCAACAAACCTCAGAAATAGTTCCATAAAGGATAAAAACATCACATTTACAATAACTTTTGTCCTGAGCAGGATGAAAATGTCCGGCAACATTTTTGATGAGCAGGACAATTGTCCTGCTGATGATTTTGACTATTTCTACTCCTGATATAGAAGGATCACATCATACCCGTTGGCGGAGTGGTTTAGATCTCCGACATACAGTGCTGGCGATTAGGTGCCCGACTCTGGGGTCGCTGGTTCGAATCCCACACGGGACTCGACCAAATTTTCAGCACTAGAATTTGTGCTATTCTAAGATAGTGTTATCCCAAAATAACGAAAATACTGTTATTCTGAAATGCCTATTCAATTCAATTACATCCCAATATTTTGACCAAAATTGAATCAGCCTATTCAATAATGAAGAAATAACAAAGAAATATATTGTAGAGAATGTTTATTGGTCACATTACCATTTTCTCTAAATATTGTTGGGGAATTTGTCTGACTGCTAAGAGTTTATTTGAGTGTCGTAGGTAAGTTTGGCAGGGTTATTACAGTCCGTGTCACATGTCTGATTTTTACCTGTATGAAATGCATTATCGCGGGACCAGTTTCCAACACTGTCATGTGTCTCTATTTTTGACCAGGTTTAGTGTTTACAATGGCTAAATTGTTGAAAATAACATGGTATCTTATTGAACCAAATGCCAGCTCACCTAGTAAATACTTGTTAGCTTGTGGTAACTCCCTGATTGTCTGGTAGATGCCTTGTTGTTGTTGTTGTTGTTGTTATCTATGTACGATCCTTCTCCGTGATCATTTTGGTCACTATGTCCTTAGTTCACTATGAACAACACAATATTTCACTTTGGCATATGCACACTGTGATGAAAGGCCTCCAGGTTCCAGTTCTGTCGGTTGCTTAAGAGAAGTTACGTTGTAAAAAAAAGATGGCAGTCGATATCACATAGTTGAACATGGCTGAAGATGACTGGCACTCGGGAATATCACAGATATCCAGACACTGTTAAAAGTTACTTAATAAAAATGTTACATGTTTAAAGGAATCTTTTTGTTGTCTATTCACAGTTTCCACGATTCAACCCGTCTTTTGTACTTTTTTTTTCCGTTACCATAGTTCTGCTTAATGGGAGAACATCCAACATATCTACAAATGGCATTGCTGTACACACAGTTATAGAATAATTATTTACAGCATTGTACCAGTTGTCGTCAAAAATTTTGCTAAAGCACTTTCAGTGGCTTTAGCAACCTCATTCTGGCTTTGAGGCGACCACAATAGTGTCTGTAAGTTCAGTGTACGCTCCCATGCGGGAGTTTTGTTTCTGACATAGGCAGTTTCAATTGCGTCAAACATTTGCTCCCTGTTTGACGCGTGGAGTGGACACACCAGCAGATAATGATTTATACTTTGATATTGTGCACCACATTCACATGAAGGGGATTCACTGAGTTTCAGTTTGTGCATGTGCGAGCTGAGTCTAGTATGGCCACACCGAAGCCGAAGGATTTTTTTCTCTATTGGTGGGGGTAGTGTGCTGACATATTTCCTCGATGGAACGATTGGCAGTGCCTCAAAGACATTGCGCCCTGACTCACTGCGATTCCAGGCTCTCTGCCACTTCAGTCGAGCACCCCTTTTTGCGACACCTTTCACTACGCTAAGGGCGCAGGTAGATGGTAGGTTTTCAGTACACGCTGCCTCTGCAGCACATTTTGCGCCAGCATCTGCCAGGTCGTTACCAGGGAGATCAATGTGCCCAGCAACCCAGTGTAAATTTGTTTTCACACCTTTGGTCTTAAGAATTGTGACATTTTTTTGAATTTTATCGATGACAGTTTGATGTGATTTATGCGTTTTTCTTGATATTACACTGCTGAGGGCAGACACACAGTCGGTCAGGATGTTGATAGTGGTGAACGCTCTGGAGTCAGCGTAATTAACTGCAAAGTCAGTGGCGAGGAGAATGGCATGAATTTCGCCATGGTAGCTGGAACTAAATGAGGATACCGCCTCTGTAATAGTAATGGGCTCCGACCGTGTTCCTTCTGGATATATGACCGCAGCGGATCCACAGGGGCCGGGGTTAGTCAAGGCAGAGCCATCCGTAAACATAAGTGGCTGTTTTGTGTGGAAAAGATTGAATCAGCTCTATTGCTACGTTTTTAGCGAGCACAGATTGTTCAGCACTTCTAGAGCCAGCTGAGCCGAGATCTTTTTGCACAGCACTCGCGTTTGGTACAGTTGCTTGAAGTCGACTTAGACTAGGAAATGGTGCCGGTTCCAGTGAACGTAGAGTTTCTAAATTGATGTAACTACCAATTGCACTCTTCATCTTATGGATGGGTGTTAAGATGCGGTGATCACAAAACTGCTCGTTCTGAGCCAGATTCTGAATGAGAACTCTCAGATGATCATGTTCTGGCTTAGTCATGATCTTTGCGTACTCGTTTATCAGGCACTGTTCTAATCTAAGCCTGATCGGTAAAATATGTGTCAATCTCTCCAGTGCGATGGTGGGAGTCGAGATGAAAGCCCCGGTAGCACGCATCAGGGCGTTCCTCTGGGTTCTCTCCACTTTGTCTATGTTGAGTGCTGCACACCAAATTGGGTAAGTGCGTTCAAGATGAGGGCGTACCAGAGACGTGTACAGATGTAGGCCCAGTTCAATTGAAGCGTTGTATATGACACTGCTGTATTTGTTTAGGGTACTGTTAGCCATATTGCTTATGTGGTCAATATGAGATTTGAAGTTCAGCTTTGAATCCAGAACGACACCTAAACAGCGTGTTTTTTCCACCTGCTCCAAGGTGATATTGTTACAGGTAGTCGTTACGTTTTTATATTGGTTTTTAGTGAAACACATGGTGACAGTTTTGATGAGATTGATAAACATTTTCCACTTCTTACACCATCTGCTTATGTGGAGGAGTTGAACCTGCATCCTGTCACATGCTTCACTGAGGTCAACTGCAGTGATCCATATGGTGAGGTCATCTGCGTAGGAAATATAATTGGTATAAAAGGAATGCCTTTATTCCGTAAATTTGTATCATGCTCGTCTCCCGACGAGACCATGTTGCGGAGCTACATACTAGGCGCTCCGACGTACTTTGGACTTTAAATTTGGACAGTAAACTGTGTAAAAACTTTAGCAATAATTTCTAGTGGTATCTAGGTAAATATTTCAGTGGAAATTCAGTGTTGTTTCAGGGAAATTTGGTGAGTTTATTATGTTTTTGTGGATACTATAGTCATGGCTTGAATCGGCTGCAGACAGCTTTCGGTGGCTCAGCCAATCAGAGTAGGAATTGTAGTCACGTGGTTTTACCTCTGGCGGGCTATATAAACTGGAGAGTAAGTATGTTCTTTGCATTTTGCCCCTTGTCACTGACGAGGTAGGGTCACCTTTTACTATGGGTGGCAGATGAATACTGGAGATGACTAATAAAGGGGATATCCTACTAAGGATATACTGGGGACGACCACTAGGATCCTATCATTATGATATCCTATAGGATATATCCTTGACCTCCCATAGTGAACTATCCTACAGGATATATATCCTAGATATCCTACTGTCTAAAATAGTATCCTATAGGATATATCCTTGACATCCCATAGTACACTATCCTACCCCTTATAAAAAAGTACCATGGTTTACCATGAAAAGTACCATGGTAAAGCATGGTTTACCATACATTCTATGGTAAAAGTATGGTTTACCATGGTACAACATGGTTTACCATGGTACAGATGTGATTTACCATGGTGTGACTATGGTTTACCATGGTGCGAGTATGGTAAACCATGGTACGACTGTGGTGAACCATGGTACAGGTATGGTTTACCATGGTGTGACCATGGTGCAAGTATGGTGAACCATGGTAAACTCTGATGTACCATGGTGCAGGTATGGTTTACCATGGTACAACTGTGGTGAACCATGGTACAGGTATGGTTTACCATGGTGTGACCATGGTGCAAGTACGGTGAACCATGGTAAACTCTGATGTACCATGGTGCAGGTATGGTTTACCATGGTACAACTGTGGTACGTCAGGTATGGTTTACCATGGTGTGACCATGGTGCAAGTATGGTGAACCATGGTAAACTGATGTACCATGGTGCAGGTATGGTTTACCATGGTACAACTGTGGTGAACCATGGTACAGGTATGGTTTACCATGGTGTGACCATGGTGCAAGTATGGTGAACCATGGTAAACTCTGATGTACCATGGTGCAGGTATGGTTTACCATGGTAAATCTTTGACTATCTATAACCCATGAACTGAAACATGATCCAATAGTAGATTTGAATTAATACATAACAAGTCATTGTGATAAGAAAATACATGAATTCACTATTTTTTTATTATTATTTCCAGTGTTCAGTATTTACAAAATAGTTTGATAAAAAAATGTGAATACTAAAATAAGTAATATCCATAATTTACACTAAACAATATTATGAAACAATATCCTCAATACACATTTAGTCATTAATTTCCATATGAAGTAAATTCCAACATAATTGAAACAATTATTTGATTATTTTACAATGACATACAATTGTGGAAAATGTGAACTGTAAAGGAACTGAACATTTAGAAAATGCACAAGTTACATGATCAGTCTTTGTCTACTTTCAACAGTCTGAGAAGATAATTTTGTCCACTTGAACGAATCACAATACATTTACAGTAAATATCACTGGCTCTACGAACAAAAATATTTTGTCCTGTCGCAACAGGGGTGAAGATTTTCCCCATATCCATTCTTACATCATCATCATACATTCTCTGAATTCTACCAACTCTCATCTCTGACAAACAAATAAACACCTCTTTCTGACATTGGCGGCATCTGTGCACACAGTCTGCGGCTCCACGAAATCTCGATCCGGCGACTCCATACAATCAGACTCCTTTTCCCATCGCAACCTGGTACTACGGGGGACGGGAGCGGTAGGATCTCGTAGGTATCATTTATACCCACGTGTTCTCCGAGGTGCGTCTGACATAATTTGTTTGTCAAAGTGAAAGTTGACTCTGATGTTGCTTGCTTTTGCCCAGTATTTATCTTGGGCGAATAAAACTCGCGACAACAGGATATCATCACACCCTGTCGGGAGATAAACAATTAATTATGGATCGCTTAATCCCCTGCTCAGATCATTAAAGCCAGGTATCTGTTTATGTTAACCCACCGTCAGGGGTAACTTTGTTAACCGCGTAAGCCCTGCAGTGAATCTTCGCACATGCACTCAAATCCGCCGGGGGTGGTATCGCACATCTGGTTTTTATCTGTAGATCGACGGTCTTACCAATCAAGAGAGATTAGCAAGCCCTAGGCATTCTTTACGTTCTGTTTCGCGGCTCTCCATGGGGTTTCACGGACTGTGATGGAGCCGAGCCGAGGTCATCTTTTGCTGCAGCTAAAACGAACATGGCGACAGCTAACTGGGCAAATTGATATCCGTTAAAAACATGGTATAGGTTCAAATTCCACGAATATCCAATTAAGTTTATCTATTGGCCGAAATACAAGGGGAGATAATCCTGTCTGGAAATAACAGTTCATGGAAGATCACGTGTCCTCCAGAATCAAAACGAGGCTTCATTGACAGAAAAACAAATATGGCGTCGGGATTGTTTCTAACGAAGGAACAGGTTTGAGAAGGAGCATATGCGTTGGTCGTGAATGTTATAGTCATATAATTGGACATATTTGTACAAAGTGAATATGAGTAAGAGACTGTGATGCTGTATCGCCCGTCATTATTCCTTAATTACGTCCATTTAGTGCACATTTGTCAGCAAGAACGGACATGTCAAACTTTGACACTTTCGACTCGGCCCGACCGGTGAGTAGATTTTGCATGGCGGGTGGCCAGCTAAGCCGCCTCGTGTTTGCAGGTTGTTTACAACAACTTCCTGTCGGTATATCATCACAGATAACAGGCTGTTATAAAAAGTACTGAATCAGACTGAATTTACATACCGCTCGATCTCTACATAGCAATCAACACTTATACCGTCTATACCTTCGCTGCATACCCACGTGAAATCATGGCATCCAAACTGGCACTGTTTGAATTCGTTAATGAGGACAATGTTCTCGATATTGGAGATTCGTCTCGCATAGTTGGTGTGCGCAAGGAGCTTCTCAACAACGAATCCTGGAATTTCGATTCAGTGTGCGAGGTCCGGTGGCCAGGGAAGAATGGTCGAATCGATATTGTTGCAGCCAGGGTTATGAGATTTGATGGTAAGTTAGCACGGTTAGGCGCTGTCATACATGTATAAATTTAAGCTCTGATATTAACCCTCTGAGTTACTCTTGTTATTTAATAACTAGTTGAAGGTAATTGTATATACTTTTGTTAATTTAAAACAAAAAATACCTAGCTGCATGCTAACCAAGTTTTGTATATAACAAACATAATTCCTTTTACAAATGTTAAACAAAACATTCCATCAGTTTTGTCTACAAACATGGCAAATTAAGTTTCTTCAGAAAAGCCATTATAAAACTAACCCGTTTTATATTTCATTGAACTGATTCATACTTGAAATGTAAAAATGTGATGCTAAATGTGGACCCCATATTTTCTATGCTTAGTTTTAATTATTATGTGAGCTCAATTCAATGGCAAACTATACATTTATTTCAGAGGAGAGATCAGAACTGAAAAGTATCCTCGACAGGCTGTTGGATGGAGAGGATATCGCTGTTATCCGAGAGAACCGTGGCAACCTTGGACGAGGCCACAGGGTTAAGCGTACAGCTGCAAGAGCATCATTGAGCTCTGATGAAGAGGTATATGACCAATCCTTTTTCAGGTTTTATTTTTTCTTTTCATTTTCATATACCCGTATGGTAAAAAAGGCAATATCAGTGCTTGTATTGTGACATTTTGTAAAGAAATACATGTAATGTGGTTATAAATCAAGATAAGCTAATATGATAAACTGTATTTCAAATTCAGAATGAGACACCGGCTGTAAAACGGAGCAAGAAGAGCGCTGGTAGAGCGGCAAGTGAGAAGAGATCAGATAAGGATATCCTTTCTATCCTCAAGGAGAGAAATCAAATGAAAGCGGTAGGTGACATTCTTGTCCCTTAATTACTACACTGGAATTGCAAATTGTTTTACATAATAAACTGGAGGTAATTAACATAGGAGGAAGGTTACTCCGAAAATATTTGGAACAAGCATCGAAATATTGATCCCAAGATGCTTGTTCCAAATATTTTTGGAGTAACCTTCCTCCTATATTATGCAAAGTTAATCAGTGGATCCACACGATTTTGGTAATTAATGTATGGTTTATTGTGTAAATTAAATAGGCGACCATACACATATCTGCCAAAATGCTACATTTTTTTATGGTTTACAGTTTTGATGTTATTTAGCAACTATTTAACTATTCTAGCAAAATTACCTCCTCGTATCCCCACATTCAAGATAATACAGTGTGTAGTGAGGGAGGCCTCAATTTAAGGAGTGCTGATGGTAACCTCTCAACAGGTTGCCATCAAATCTACACTGGTAACCTATGGCAACCTATTCCATAATTATTAACCTATTGTCATATTATTAGTTAAGATTTAGCGAAGCTAAGTAATCATATTTCTTGTGTTTTTTCCTAAATTTGTGTTGCCATTTATATTGTTTTTTTTTGTCTTTTTTAGTTTTCCATACCACAAAGCCTGCTTAACAGCATCACAAAGAACGATGCTAGAAAGATGACAAACGATTTGCTACATGGCTTATACCCAGATGAATACCTTGCCGCTCATTCAGTGACTGGGGGAAGGAGAGCTGGTGGCCTACCAACTAAGCCACCTATGGACCGTGGCGAAATAGCCCAAATTACGAGTAAGTATATCAAGGATTTCAACCTGTCACTGGTTCGCTGTTACGTGTATGTTTTTTTTCTTCATTTCTGCAGCTGTACTACTTACACCCTCAATTTGTAATGCCCATCGACAACATGTACCGATCATGCAGTTGTAATCAGAATTTTAGTTTTGATAGCATTTTTTTTCCATGAGCCTTATTTCCAAACTCAGAAATATCAAGAACTGTGCATCCTGTGTTCATCAAATTATTTATGTTTAATGTTTTTAATTTTGCAGAAACCGTGCAGAAGTTTTTTAAAGAAAAAACAGACGCTGAGGTGCATTATTACATGCGAGAGAAACTGAATAACGTGGCCAAGACACTGAAGAGGAGAGAAGACAAGAGATTATAATCATTATTATAGTGACACAGCTTAAAATCTACATGTATTGTATTGCACGCATGCTGTTTTAAATAGTAACTCTTCAGTTAAAATAAAGTCTATTGTATATTATGTCATTCCTCTTGTGTTTCATTCACCGTTTCACTACCATTGTTGCTCATCATGAATGAAATATATAATGTTACGCCTATGGAATGGAGCTTGTTTCGTCTAATTCCAGCTTAAAACAATTGGTATTTTACTTGGATTGAAATCCAGCCAATCAACAAGGCGCCATCACACTTCATTGACCAATCAGATAACTGTATGGAGCTACCCCCTTATAAAAAAATACCATGGTTATTACCATGGTAAAAACCATGGTAAAAACAATAGTGTTTTGGGCATGGTATTTACCATGGTATTTACCACGGTATTTACCATGGTATTTACCATGGTAAATACCATGGTAAATACCATGCCCAAAACACTATTGTTTTTACCATGGTTTTTACCATGGTAATAACCATGGTATTTTTTTATAAGGGACAGGATATATATCCTAGATATCCTACGTCTAAATGGTATCCTGTAGGATACTCCCCCTTGAGCATAATCATGATTAGTATCCTACACAAAATATACTGTTCTATAGCATAAATGGTATCCTTTAGGATACTAATATCCTATAAAGCCAAATTTCAGTGTCAATCCCTCTCTAGTACAGAATGTATGTTATTGTTGATGTCAAGGATATGTATCCTTAAGCCATATGCCCAGAACGCAAATATAGTTACTGTCCTTGTACGTTCCTTCCAGGATACTATATCCTAGTATCCTATTTTCTATAGGATATATATCCTGAATGTTCCAAATTTGATAATAACCCCATAAATATCACTCAGGGATGCTAGGTATTGCTGGTATCAAGGATATGTATCCCAAAGCCTTTCATGAAGAAGACTCGGAGTATAACTCGTTGGTCAGAGGATACTGCAGAGGGTGAAAGTCCCTACCGGAACTGCAGGAGGACCGGGTTTGTGGCCCTATTCTTGGCTTTGGGGAATGGGATAGTATATCCTCCAGGATACTGTGTCTGGGAAACATGATCTATGGTACCGGCAATGCTAAGATAATGTTTGAGTGTATATCCTTCCGAAATTATATACTAAACGTGCCTGTCAGAGATTAGTTATACTTGAACCCATCTCGGATATGTATCCCTACACCTTTCAATGAGGAGAACTGAGACCCGTTGATAAAGCATATCCACTTTAGAGGACACTGCAGAGGGTGAAAGTCCCTGGGTCCGGAACTGCAGGTGGACCGGGTTGTGGACCTATCTTACTCTGGGGAATGGGGCATATATCCTTAAGGATACCCAGATCATAGCTTCAAGTATTACTATTGCCTGGTGATGACACTATGGGTGGGTGGCCTGTATTAATCCTAATAGAAGATACTGTAGTGGGAGATGTCTGGAGATGTTAGTTCTGAAATCCAACCGTTCCATCCTACCTAATATATCGTGACGTACGGCCGAAATACTCGCTGAGATATCCTTAACATATCGTGATGGGAATATCGTGAATTTCCAACATAACTTAACATATCCTATGGATATCCCGCATATATCCTGCAGCGTAAGCAGTATTCAAGCCATGATTATTGCGATCAGCCACTATATCAAATTGTAGAATAGTTGTTATCGATGTCCTGAAAGCGACTATATAATTGATACCGGTACCCAGTATTCGATGCGCATATTCTGTTTTGATAATATATCCTGAAGTATCCTTACGCATGTAAATATACCTGTATATATATATCATGTTGCAGTTTATTGTTGATAATACAAGCATTATCATTGAACGTTGAATATATTGCCTTGTCTCCATCCTTTATAATTATGCGAGTGCCTCGTGTATCCTTATGGTACTCGAAATCTATCCTGAGGTATCCTGAAAGGTATCCTTAGGGTATCCTTGTTGTTCTGCCAGACTGGTCGCTAATGTAGTATCCTGGAACTATCCTGAGGGACATCTGGATGTTCTCGAAACAAGGTGACCTACATGTAATTGAGATGTAATGATGTCCCATAGTGCTCTGCTATCATTTCCACTGGTGCATGGATTTGACTTAGATGAAGTCGACCCCTTACCAGCTCGATATACCACGAGTATCTGGCGAATAGTGGCGGACCCGTGTAACGAGCGCCATCCAGAGTAGACTGGGAATAAGACGCTACTAAGAAGAGATGTGATCATGCATTAATGTGATACCCTATGAGAAGACCAGTACAGATGTCCCTATGAGAGGGCCAGTACAGTTGGGTCTATTAGTGGGCCAGTACAGATGAGCCTATGAGAGGGCCAGTACAGTTGGGTCTATTAGTGGGCCATTACAGTTAAGCCTATGAGAGGGCCGGTACACTTGGGTCTATTAGAGGGCCATTACAGTTAAGCCTATGAGAGGGCATTTTTAGAATATAAAGTTGTCTATGAGGGTCGTGACACCTTACGTCACTGGTGGCAGCAAAACTATGAAGTGACACACACCAATGGATAAGAAATTCGTTACAATTGGTGGCAGCGGTGGGATAGTAGTGCATTGTGGGATGTAAATAAATGTGTTTCTTTCATTCGAAGATTCGAAGATTCGAAGATGGCAGAACAAAGTCTTGAGATGTTGGATGATGCTCACGATAACCTGGTTGATGAAGGTGGCGCAGAAGAAGAAGTGGTATTTCGTCAGTTTCGGAGAGGGTCACGGAGGGGCGATCCAGCTTCTTCAGATGATGAAGATGAACATACAGGGGGTGGAGATAGTGATCGAGTCCACCCCAGGAATTTGACTGTGAGACCGGAGACATTTACTGGAGATGGGTCGTGGCTGGAATACCTGACTGTATTCAATACTATCGCTAAGATAAACCACTGGAGGCAAAGAGAGAAGGCAGCTTATCTCTTCACGCACCTGCGCGGTCCAGCCAGGCAGATTGCTTGCAGCCTATCCCCACAGGAGCAGGGAAACTTTGAGAAATTGACTCATGTGCTGACAACTCGGTTTGGTCCAGGAGAACAGGCTGAGCTTTATCTGGCAGAGTTGCGGAATAGACGTAGGGGACGTGGAGAAGGACTACGGGAACTTGGACAGTCCATTAGGAAGCTCTCTGATCTTGCTTACCCAGATATGACAGTGGTGCAGAGAGACCGCCTTGCCAAGACTCATTTCGTAGATGCACTTGAGGATTCGGAAACACGAATGAGGATTTATCAAGGCAAACCAGTAAATTTGGAGCAGACAGTTACTATTGCTTTAGAGGTAGAGGGTTTCAGGAAAATTGAAGCGGGACGACAGGAGCAGTCTTCCAGGAGGCACGTTCGTGAGGTAGAGACTCTCCCTGACCAGGCCAAGCTCAGGCTTGAGAAGATTGAGCAGCAGCTTCAGACATTACTGACGGAAGTAACAGCAAGAAATGCTATTCAACAGGAAGACCGGAGCATATTCAGAAGACGAACTCTCTCAGATGTGGAGTGTTTCTTATGCCGAAACAAAGACCACTATAAGAGCCAATGCCCCTTGTTGAATGATGGGAAACCGGAATTGAAGAAAGATGGTGCTCTTGGTAAAAAACCGGGAAACTAGGAATGACTGGTTCAGGAGGCTTGAATCCGGTCATAGATGAAGACGAGATGCCTCAATCTCTAAATGTAAATCAGAGTGTATTGAATAAAGATGTATTTTCTATTGATTCTGGTTTCCATGTTAACGGTTGTGTTTCAGGAACTGACGTTCATTTTCTAGTTGATACAGGTTCAGGTGTAACGATTTTGTCTAAGGAGATGTACCAGCAGATACCAGTTGAAGTTAGACCTCAGTTGGAGCAGTCGACCATAACTTTATGGGCAGCAGACAAAAAGCCTATAAGTGTCTATGGTGAGTGTGTGACAGACATAGGAATTATGTCAACCCCTGTTGTGCTGACTGTGATGGTAGCAGATATCCAGTCAGAAGCTATTCTTGGAATGGACTTTCTTTGTAAGTATGATGTACGACTACACCCCAAGAGCGGAAGTCTGACCTGTGGAGAAGAGCAAATTGTTTGCCAGAAGGTGGTTAAAGAAGAGACGAGATCATGTCGTCTAGTTTTGGCACAGAATACAACAGTTCTCCCGGGAAGTGAAGCGGTATTTTCCATGTCGATCTACATCTCCATCGAGTTGTGGCAAATGGGCTATAGTCGAACCTGGATCTTCTTTGGAAGGACGTCTGGTAGTCGGTAGGGTACTCCTGGATACGGAGAGAGAGATGTTCCCTGTGAGGGTTTTGAATGCCAGCTCTGAAGCAGTAGTAGTATACAAGGGGACAACTATGGGGGAGTTGGAAACCATCAGTCGGTGCCATACTTTCATTCCAGAGAATGATCCAGGAATAGCGGAGGATTGTTCCTCTTTACAGGTGAACACAGTTGATATGGGGGAGACAACTCTACCTGAGCATCTGCAAGATCTATACATGAGAAGTACCGCTGACATAAAAGAGAAAGATAAACTGAAAGTGGCTTCATTGTTGAGGCGATTTCAAGATACCTTTGCCAAATCAGATGCCGACCTGGGATGTGCAAGAGAAGTTCAACATCATATTGAGACAGGAGATGCTCAACCTATCAGACAGGCTTTCAGACGTCTGCCTTTTCAGAAACAGTCCGAGGTAGATAAGCTGATTGAAGATATGTCGGCCCGAGGAGTAGTTGAAAGATCCACAAGCCCATGGGCATCACCTATTGTTTTGGTGACAAAGAAGGATGGTTCAGTCCGCTTCTGTGTGGACTATCGTCGTTTGAATAATGTGACTGTGAAGGATGCCTATCCTATCCCCAGGATCGACGATTCGCTGAATGCCTTACAAGGAGCGAAGTGGTTTTCTACTTTGGACATGGCCAGTGGATACTGGCAGGTGCCTTTGGATAATGATGCCAAGAGGAAATCTGCTTTCGTTACCAGGGGTGGTCTCTTCCAGTTTAATGTCATGCCGTTCGGCCTGTGTAATGCCCCTTCTACCTTTGAGAGGCTTATGGAGATGATTTTGGCTGGCGTACAGTGGAGGTCTTGTCTTGTGTATCTAGACGATATTATTGTGTATGGGAGTACCTTAGATGAAGCTATCCTGAATCTAGAAGATATTCTCACGAGGTTGACATCTGCTGGAATGAAGTTGAAGCCGAAAAAGTGTCATTTCTTTCGGAAGGAAGTTGGATTTCTTGGACATGTGGTCTCACAGGATGGTGTGTCTACTGACCCGGAGAAGATAGATGCCATACAGAAGTGGCCCATTCCCGAAGATGTACATGGTGTGAGAAGTTTTCTCGGCCTAGCATCATACTATCGAAGGTTCATAAAAGACTTCGCCACAATTGCCCGTCCTCTTCATAGGTTGACTGAGAAGGATAGCAAATTCACTTGGACCGAATCATGTGACGAAGCTTTTATTACCCTGAAGACTAGACTTACAGAATCACCAATTCTTGCTTACCCCTGTGATACCGGTCAGTATATCCTCGACACCGATGCCAGTTCATATGGCATTGGGGCAGTTTTGTCCCAGCAACAAGATGGAAGAGAAAGAGTGATTGCCTTCGCCAGCAAATCTCTTACGAAGTCCGAACGGAATTATTGTGTGACAAGACGTGAACTTCTGGCTGTTGTGAGCTTTGTGAAATACTTCAAGCAGTACCTGTATGGACGGCATTTCCTGATCCGGACGGATCATTGCGCTTTGAGATGGTTAATGACATTTAAAGAGCCAGAGGGCCAGCTTGCCAGATGGTTGGGAGTCCTTGGGACTTTTGATTTCGAAATTCAGTACAGGCCAGGTAAACAACATCAAAACGCAGATGCCATGTCTAGAGGAGCATGTCGACAGTGCGAGAAGATGGGGTACCAAGGTGACGTTCAGAGAGGATCTTTTTGTGTCCTTGTTGCACAACTGCCAGATGTGTCTCGGGGATCACAAGCGCATCGTACAGAACCCCTACAGAATTCAGAGAGTATGACAGGGGAAGGGCAAGTGTCGTTGGTCAATGACGAGGGTGAATGGGAGAGGACAAAGTTCATAGAGGCCCAAGCCCATGATTCCGAAATGTCGTGGATCATACAGGCGAAGCAAAGAGGTTCTCTGCGCCCAGCATGGGAAGCGGTATCACCAGAGAATCAGGCAGTGAAGTACTTCTGGAAACAATGGGATCGGCTAGACTTTAGGGATGGCATACTCTGTCGGAGATGGGAGAGTGATGATGGTAGTGTGGCATGGCAAATCCTTCTTCCTAATTCGCATAGGAAAGGTGTTTTTCTAGAGTTGCATGCTTCGAAGACGGCCGGACACTTTGGGAGCAAGAAAGTGCTTTCAAAGATAGGTCAATGGTTTCATTGGTTTGGAATGAAAAAGGACGTTGACAGGTGGTGCCAACAGTGTGAGGCATGTGCAAAGAGGAAGCCCCCTGCTAGGCGATTACGGGCTCCATTAAGACAGTACATGGAGTACATGGTAGGGCTGCCAATGGAGAGGATAGCTACAGATGTTCTGGGACCATTGCCTGAATCAAAGACTGGCAATAGGTACATACTCCTAGTCAGTGATTATTTTACCCGATGGATAGAAGGATATGCTAACCCTGATCAACAGGCATCTACGATAGCCGACAAGATAGTGAAAGAGTTTATTTGTAGGTTTGGGACACCTCGAGAGATACACTCCGACCAGGGCAGAAACTATGAATCAAAGTTGTTTTCCGAAATGTGTACACTCCTTGATGTGGAGAAGACAAGAACCACTCCACTACACCCTCAATCCGATGACATGGTTGAGAGATTCAACCGGACACTAGAAACAAGACTTGCCCTGATGGTGAACAACAACCAGACTGACTGGGATGAACAGCTCCCTTTTGCTATGATGGCATATCGTAGTACACGACACGAGACCACCGGCTTCACTCCAAACAAAATGATGCTGGGGCGGGAAGTTGAGTTACCCTTGGATTTGGTTACAGGGTTGCCACCCTACATTGAACCAGCGGAAACCACAGAATACCCCTCTATGCTGAGAGAGCGTTTCGAGGTAGCATACGAGAGAGCGAGGGTGCATTGCAGGGCTCAGCAGAAAGTTCAAAAGAGACATTATGATCGGCGCAAGTCTGGCAGACCTTTCAGTCCAGGAGATGTGGTCTGGTTGCATAACCCAAAGCGTAAGATTGGTTTGTCTCCAAAGTTGTCATGTTTTTGGGAAGGTCCATTCATGGTCATCAGCAGCCTAGATGACACTGTATATAGAATTCAGAGAACTCTGAAGTCCAAGCCGAAAGTCGTTCACTTCAATCGGCTGAAGCCTTATACTGGAACAAACTTCGTGAAATGGGATATCAAACCTAGTAGTTTGAGTACGGGCGTACAGGTCGAAATGAAACCGAGCGATGAGGCGACAGCGAGTAAACGAGATTACCATGCGCATGCTCGCGACCGTCCAATAGGAGACGATCCTACTGCCGAAAATCGGACTCGGTCTGGGCGTATAGTCAGGAAACCGGTGCGATGGCTCGGTTGGATTTTAGACCAGCTCATCGGTAGCTCTAACCAAGGTCAGGTCATGGAGGTGTAGGGAGGGCAGTCTGCACATGATGAATATGACTATGACAATGCCACATTCTTTTATATGCTTTCAGAATCAAGATGTTGTTCAAATGTGAGAAGTGTGGTGGAACTTACACCCAGAAGTCAAATCTCTACCGGCACAGACTGAATTGTGAGAAGGGGAGATCCCATTATAAATGTATGCAGTGCACCAAATCATACTCCAGAAAGGACAATCTGAAGGAACACATTAAGAGGGAACATGGCAAGATCCGGAAAGAGAGTGTCCAAACCGACGTGAGACTGGTCGACCCTCACATCACCCTCGACCCACCACCATCCTCAGCAGTTGTGAATGAAGCCATCACAGAAATGACCAGCCAACCTCCTGCCATCAGTCCCTTGTGCAGCACGCCCCCTCCACAGAATCAACTGCAACAGCCGAAGCCTAGTGAAGATGTGCATGTCCCGATGGACTTGTCCATTGTTCGGGAGCGCCCTGGAGAGGGATCAACATCCCCAGCCTATAGTTGGATTTCAGAGGCAAGTGAGATGGTCAGGCCACACACCAACTTGGTCTATGCGCCCGAGCGGAATCCGAATGCACTGCGGTCATACACATTGCCACCCCTGTTGCCAGCTGGCAGCCCCACAGGCATCCCAACAATTCTGAAGGGCGGGAATGCTGACAACGTAGAGGTGCCTGCTCCACTTCCTGTTCGGGGGCAGTTCAACCCAGTCCCCTATCCCTGTCTGGAGCAAATCAACCGGACCATAATCTACCCTAATGGTGTCACTGTACACGAGAACATCATGAGGGATACCCGACGGATGCCGAAACACTCCAATCATACTCAAACACCTTTGGTTGAGATGACGGCCACCCAAACCCAAACAGAGGTTGGAGATGTTGCTCAAGTCATGACAACAGACGTTGGTGTAGGCTGTATACCAGATACAACTACCAGAGGTATGCAGACGGAGGCAGGAGAGGAAGTGCAGCTGCAAACAACGACCACCACAGATGCCAGTACGGAGACGAACAGGGGCATCTGGGTATGCACTGATCTGACCTGTGAAGTTTGTCATGGCTGTGGCAATCATGTAGACCACCTCTGGAAGATTGATGCCCCCGGATTCTCGGACTACTTCAACGAGCAGTAGATGACTAGATGAGTCCTCGCAGGTGGAGTCCATGGTGCCTTTGATGTTTATATTATTTTCTCTTCTTGGATTTACCTGTTTGATGTATAAATGAGCTTGGTGTGATAATGTGCGCGTTCTTCATGTGGATTATACTGTGTTTGTGACCTGTTCATTGGATTTCCTGTGGAAGTGGATCGCCTTGGATTATTCTGTGAACATGTACTATACGCTGCACAAGATGCATTGAGTAAAGGTCCTTTTCAGGACCAATGCATGTTGTGGATCCCTGACATTGTTTTACGTTATGTGTTATCTGTGACTCTGGCAACGATGCCGTAACATCATCGAACTATATTGACATTAATGTGACTGAACCCCTGTTGCTAATTATATGTTTGTGCGAGGACGCACAAAGCTG
>JAVTVY010044401.1:0-202140 GCA_036873755.1 Hanleya hanleyi | reverse complement strand
ATTTGCAGGAAACATCCGACACCTGCGTTGTGCGATACAACATTCAGAGCATTATCAGAATACGCAATGGGACAAACGCAGCGGCTGACTTTAATTTTCGGTGTGTAATACGGTTTGGGTTTGGTTTTATCTGACTTGCACTTGTGTCCCACTATTCGTGTAATAATTCCACAGATTCCTTCGTGATTATGTAAACACGAAGAGCTGAAATACGCGAAAGAGCAATGGCCATTTCGGCCTTCCAGTGACCTGCGTTGCGGCCGAAGCGATAATTGTAGACAAGGGTGCCAGTTTGAAATATGTTTAAAAACGGTAATTATACATTACATGCAACCTAATTTACAGTTGAATGCCTGTAAATAAACGGTAATTATAAATTACGGTGCAACATTTTACAGTTAAAAGCCTGTTAAAAAGCGGTTATTGTAAAATACGGTGCGACGTAATTTTACAGTTGAATGTACTGGCACCTTTTCTGCCAGTACTTTTAACTGTGGATTTACGGCGTGATTTATAACAGTGTAATTTGTGGGAGGGTCGTGGGGGGGGGGGGGGTATTAAAGTTACACATTCATTACCGGTACCGTATCCGTTTTGTAAACCTATGCCAACGATGTACCATCATCGTTTTCAAGCATGTCAAGGATTACAGTCCTAGGCTAAATCCGTGAGCATACGATATAACTATTTAAATGTCACTGTTGTAACAAAACGCAATATGGTGATTTCCGATTATATGACTTAATTACTCATTTGTTTTTTATCACTGCAAATTATGCGAATGCCCTCATGGACAAAAGGTGTATTAAACAGAATTTTCACATACTAGATTAACAGAATTTCAGTCATCATCTCATATATTGCAGTCCATTTTCTCAATTTCTAACGACAACACAGGTGCGAACAGCGATGGCTTCGTCAAGTTCCATGACGTCACTACACGAATGTGACCACCACAAATGATGACGTTTCCGTTCTAAGTTCAAGTTCAAGTTCAAGTATTTATTGCACAAACACCATAAGAGGCAGAGTACAAATTAAATCGAACAATTAACCAGAGTAACAATAGTATGTACATTTGACACCCTGAGTGGGTGAAGATAAGCAGTCAAACATTCACCCAGACTGCGTGGATATATTGTAGATGAAATAGTACTAATGCGAAATATTATGATGCAAATATTCCTACGAAGTAGGCTACAGATCGCAAATTGTCCGGTAATGAGTGAGTGAGTGAGTCCATCCGAGTCCTTTCGTCGGCAAAATAAGGAGAACCATTGACATTAGAACCTTGATTTTTGGCACGAACGTGCATTAGGGCATTATTACCAACAAGTTCTGAGCTGACCGAATTCTGCTGAGAATTTGATTTATAATTTTTTTTATTTTTATTTATTGATAGCTCAGCGAGTGCACTGTCATGCCCATCGGGAACCCTTGGCTGTATGTTTCACTGTATATATAACACAGTATAAAACGTGATGGAATAATGAAATAGGAAATGCTAATTTTCCATCATTTGTTAGTGCATTTAACTACACTGCTATTACCAACTTGCCAGCCTACACACAATTCAGTATATTGCTAGAGATATATGTAAGCTGTGGCCTTTAACGTGTATCCTATTTCACATCCTTGAAACATTTCCTCACAGATCACATCAGGCGTCAAATTCAGGTCAAGTTACAGTTACGCACTGTTGGTGAAATATACTACATCAACCAATTAAGTCAGCCGAAGAAAGAAAGATGTGGCATCATCCTTCAGAATAGTCTGCGTGAGCAACAACGATAAAAGTTTACTGAGGGTGAAACAAAGCCATGACGGCATGTGCTAGTTTAAAGTGTCTTAATTCATTTTCTTTGGGTAGAATTTAACTAGATAAAGTAAGTAGACGCTATTTATTCGTCTTTGTACCGATTATGCTCAGGAGAATGGCATGAAATCATTATCTTGTGCAGAGAAGGTGTTGGTCTTGAGTTGAATTACCGTAAACTACATAAATGCTACCTTTCTACTATAGTACTATATATAAAAAATTGTTGTATTGTTGGGAAAATAATGCGACTCAAAAAGTTGTTTTGATCCTGGACAAGGGCACTGAAAACCATTAAAGAGATCGATATATTTTCACACGTAAAGCTTGAAATCTACTGAACTTTTTTATTATTCAATCTGTTTTCTTTAGTTAACAAATTGTAAAATTAAATCGGCGATAGTTATTTATTTTTGGAATGAAGGCGCAGCAGGAGATTGTTACAACAAGTCTTGAGCTGACCTACTTTTGATGAAAATTTCTGGTGATTTTTGATGAAAATCACTGGCGATTCTGACTTGGGCGGTGCCCATCTTAATCTGATATAGGCAGGATTCTAACTGGGGGCGGGGATTTCCAAGAGTTCAGTTCGCGTTCCGAGTCCTAATGCCTACTCTACTTCGTAGGTCCTGTGACGTTAGTCACACTGCTCATGTAGCAAGAACGTGTGCAAATAATATGATAATTCACCAAGACGGCCCTGTATGTAGTACAATGCATAAATTAGCGTTGATTATACCATTCATAAATAGTAGGTACAACTACCTTGGATAAGGCAGCACAAGACATAATCATGGCAAACTTGTTAGTATCATTCATAGTGTTGAAATCATTAAAGCGAGCAGATATTTTTTGAAATAGAGAGGTCCTATCTGAATGAAATCTGTTACATGATAAAACAAAATGTTTCTCATCTAATGACGTGGCTCATACAAGACCACCTTGACGTCAAAGCGTTATTCACCGTGAAATGGAGCAGGCAATTTGTTTTGGAGGTACTTCCGTTTCAGAGCATTCACATCCTCCATTTTTGCCCCGTGGGGCTCCCGGGGATTGACCTGTCGCCGTGCACACTACAGGTCATGTTAAGTATAGGCCTCAGCCCCTCAGCGAGCTTGTCGTAAGAGGCGACTAACTGGGGTACCCGTGGGTTTCCCGGCTGTGAAAAGGAATAGGACCACACCCATGGGGTCCCGGTTCTTAAAAGGAATAGGAACCAAACGTTGTGATATGACTGAAATAGTGTTGAATGCGACGTTAAATCACATTCATTCACTCACCCACCCCATGACGGATTTTCTTGCAATTTCACACACATATTCCTGATAAAATGGTCTTTGTCGTAGCAAAAACCAGAAACGTTACATGGCGATTGAACTGATAATTCGAGACAGGTTTCCTCCACATACATCTGGGGCAAAAAGAATATATATTTTAATCCTGGTAATGTATACAACACTGGATAGAAACAATAATCTTAACCATATGTTTTATCAAAGCGATACCATTACTTTATTCTCCGTAGATCCTGTAAGTCTTGTCAAATACTAAAAGTATCTGACAAAAAAATGTGAAGAAAAATGTCATTCACAGCGATCGTTGTCATCACGTGATAGGATGCGCGAAATATCGATGATTTTGATACGGATTCGAAGTGGTCGCCAGACTCAATCTGATTAAAACTCAGACTTAATAAACCGCTCCTCTATCGGACATGTCGCTGATTAAGATCTGGGACAGTTCCTATAACAAATCCGTCAGATGAACTCCGAATCAAATAGTTTCCGGGTCAAATAGTCGCCCAATGAGACGCCTCGTAGTATAGCATGACGGCTAATCTCCTAATCTCCGTTGTTGTTGTGATGCAGTTATGAACTGATTTTATGAAAGAAAATAACCGTACCTATATATCCAGAAGTGCAAGAAATATCCCTTGATCTTTTCACCTGGTCTGTCATTAAATAAAGAGAGCAACGGGGAGTAAAGAGAGCAACGGGGAGCAAATAATGATCTTCGGTGATCGCTCATGAACTGGAGTCGACAGGAAGAACTTCGTTAGCCGCCTGCATCTCGTCCGTACACCCGGCAAGGTAAGGATATCCCGTAGCCGGTAGGAACGGCTATACAGTGTTACGTAGCATGCAAGAAAACATCTGCAGTCGCTCCTGCGTTATTGCGGGCATGTATGGCACACTATAACTTTTGATCTCGCCCTCCGAACTTGGCCGCCTCTGAATATAGGGCGCTTTCCATTTCGCGTAGTCGGCGTGGCTGCTGGCAATGCCTTGATTGTGCACGTTCCATTTACTGTGCCCGAGCAATGCTGGCTTTGTTGCCTCCAAATGGAAAGCGCCAATACAAGCTCTTCGCCAGTTGAGGCTGGACTGTGATTGGTCGCCAGTCTGACATGCGCGACAGATTTAAGATAGGAACTGTCCCAGATCTTAATCAGCGACATGTCAGATAGAGGAGCGGTTTATTAAGTCTGAGTTTTAATCAGATTGTCGCCAGACTGAAAGTGCCCCTGTAAGTGTAAACGCACTAGTATTTTTTGGTCCGGATCAATTTGACCCGGTCCTGGTCCGTGGAGGCGCATCTGTTGGGCTGGGTGTGGGGTTGAAATATTGTCATTCTGCGCATGCGCGGTAGAAAAAGGGTATGGAAATAGACGTTTTGGGGTCTAGGTGGGCCACTAATGTTCCTATGGAGTCGTATGAGGCATCAATGTGAAGCATATGTGAGGGGGCATTCGACGGGGTGGGTGTGGGGTTGGAATATCGTCATTCTGCGCATGCGCAGTAGACAAAGGTTATGGAAATAGACGTTTTGAGATCTATGGGGAGCCCCTATTGGGCCGATGGAGTCGTATGAGGTATCAATGTGAAGCATATGTGAGGGGGGGCATCCGCCTGGACTAGTGGGTCGGCCGTTGTCAACATTCTGTGCATGCGCAGACAGGAAATTGTGGGGAAATGGTATGGAAATAGACGTTTTGAGGTCTGGGTGGGCCACTATTGGTCCTATGGAGTCGTATGAGGTATCAATGTGAAGCATTCGTGAAGGAGCATCCGACGGGATGGATGAGACGTGGAACTGACGTCATTCTGCGCATGCGCAGTAGACCAAGCGTATGGACATAGACGTTTTGAGATCTAGGGGAGCCCCTAGTGGTCCGATGGAGTCGTATGAGGTATCAATGTGAAGCATTCGTGAAGGAGCATCTGACGGGGTGGGTAAGACGTGGAACTGACGTCATTCTGTGTATGCGCAGTATACAAAGTGTATGGAAATAGACGTTTTGGGATCTAGGTGAGCCCCTAATGGGCCGATGGAGTCGTATTAGATATCAGTGTAAAGCAGTCGTGAAGGAGCATCTGCCTGGACTGATGTGTCGTCCGTGTTCAACATTCTGCGCATGCGCAGGCAGAAATTATGGGGAAAGGGAATGGAAATAGACGTTTTGGGGTTTAGGTGGGCCACTATTGGCGTTGGAGTCGAGTGAGGTATCAATGTGAAGCACACGTGAGGGAGCATCCGACTGGGTAGATGTGGGGTAGGAATATCGTCATTCTGCGCATGCGCAGGCAGGAAGAAGTATGGAAATATACATTTTGGGGCCGATATGGCCCTCTAGTGGTCCAAATGGGTTGTGGGAGGTGTCAAAGTGAAGCTTTTGTGGGGTAGAGTCAGAATGGCGTGTTTTTTATTGCAAGTCGCGTCAATCTACGCATGCGCAGTTGGGTGTAGTAAGTAAAGTGGCCATTTTGCGGCAGTGAAGGAAGGTATTTGGTGTAGAGATGGACCACAATTGCTCCGAATGCATCGTGTGCGGTGTCATTTTGTAGCTCTCCGGGTGTAGACCCCGATTTGAAGGATGTCCACTCCATCTGTGACGTCATCGATACCATCCTTGGTCCGAATGCGTCGTGTGAAGTGGCATCTGGTAGCAACGCCCGCCAACGCCAAGCTCAACGCTTCAACGCCCTGGTGAATGAGCCCAAAAGCTGTGATTTTTATGGAATTGTCACTAATTCATTGGAAATGCACTGACGCCCGTCAACGTCCGCCTAAACGCATAACGCCTTGACGCCATGATATAGACAGATGAGAGAAAAACAACAACAAGGATGACAGATGAGAGAACAACAACAACAACAAGTTTTCATATAGTTTATTCTCCCCAGTGTTACATCATACCCACTCTGGGGGAGCCGCGTTGGGTATGTTTATCAGAGACCGCCATTTGGCGCTGTATCTGTCATATTCGTTCTTGTCCGTTAGATGTATTCTCGGCGGCTCATTTCCAATCAGAAGCCGTCCTTAAGAAAGTCCCATCTTCGGCCATGTTCGCTCTCATCCGTTTGTTCTAATCGTCGACGGGCAGGCCTGGATATTGTTCGGGCAGCATGTCCTGAAACAGTTGTTTGCGCATTCTGATCGCATTTTCCAGGGTTTCGGTGGGTGGTAGCCCCATATTCTCTGCCAAGTGACGCTTGGTTTTCATGATGGACCTGTGCGTGGGGTCGCCTTTCATTTCAAGCGGTAGAAGGTATACTGTTCATAGATCGCCATGGCTGTTTTCCTGATGCAGGGGCGCATTTGGGTGTACGCCTGTTGTAAGTTATCCTGTCCTGAGTCCTCGATCGCTGCAGCGTGAGTATTGATAGCTGCTGCCACAATACGATCCCAAAAGGTAGGTTCTGCCTCACTTTCATGGGATGTAGGCTGACTATCTGAGGTCAAGCTCTCCGTATCAGTAGACAGACTGTCAGCAATCTCTGTTTCGGTATCAGCCGATACACTCTCTGCAGTCTCTGTATCAGCATCCGCCTCAACGGACTTCTTGGAGTCTTCAATCCCATGTATATTTTTCTGGTGTCGCATCATATCGTAATGTCTGGTGAACGTGCGTTCACACTCAGAACAAGTATAAGCCATGTTGACGCTTGAACGTCCACTGTACATGTTTTGGGAATACACTTGCTTTCATAGACAGTAACGCCCGCCAACGCCCACTGTTACGCCTTAACGCCCTATCGGTACGCCTTAACGCTCGTCTCAACGCTTTAACACACTTTCTTAACGCTTTAACGTCATTTAATGATGCGATCGAACAAATGTTCCTTTTGTGCTTTTGCTCTGACATACGCCGATTTCCAGTTCATGCCCGAGGTTTTCAACATCGACGCTGTTTTTTCGATTTCCATATGAACTGCATCCTTATCCAACAATTTCATAAGTGTCACGAGGTCGCCATACTGCTGACGTAAAGCCCGTCGTAGTCTGGGTGCGAATCTGTTATGGGCTAAAATTGCGGCTTTTTTTTCCAATATCCTTTGTTTTGAAATTTGTTTTCTGTGGCCCTCAACGTCTCGCCCATCTCGGCGTCCATACTTTCTTTGAACAAATCCTTCATATCCTCGAGTTCACATTATGTTCATTCCCTTGTACGGGTTCGGGTTGGTCCTTCACGGTTGGGTGATATTCCTGGTCTGATGGTATGAAGCGGACCCGCTGTATGGGGGTGGGTTGCTGCTGCTGCTCTGCCAGGAATGGACTCGGCGGATGGTGTAGGGGTATATGACGTTGCGGTGATCTCTCGCCGGGTAACAGGTGGGTCGTCAGCCGACGATCTTCCGGGGTATGGGCCTTTAAATCTACAAACCGTACGTACGGTAGCCGTACGGAAGACTTGTCGCCCCTTGAATCGCCTGCATGAAATGGTCGATGTTCTGAGGATAAATTCGGCTACCAAACACACGGATTTGTGCTCTGTCAATGGGATGGGAGAACAACACAAAGTATTGGCAGTTCAAGGCAATATCTCTGGACGCCTTCCCTTGAGGTAAGAGATTCTGGGTCAAATAGATGACGGACAGATTCCGATGATGGGATCATTTAGTAAACAAGTCGACGTGTGAATTGTCAGATCATTTAGCACTACCACGTTGGTCTGCTCGCGGTCAAAGTAATACGGTTCGTTTATGTCCTGGGGAATCCCTGGGACGAAGCTCGCATTCTGTAATCTTGTAGTTTCGTAGGCGGGCTGCCATTGGCTATAACATCAAACAACACGTGTCGGAGCTGGGGTTGCCACACCTTCCTCTAAGAACTTCATCACCCAGGACGTCTTTCCACATGCCGTAGGACCACTCACCGTCATCGTATAGGAATGCTCTACTGCTCTTGTTGGACCTATAGCGGGGCTCGGCTGTGTCTCTTGGCTGTGTTTGCGTTGAATGTGCCTGAGCATTCTATCGCGACGAGAGAAGGTTCTCTGACACGTACATGTACACGACATGTTCATCAGTCGACCAATACATATGGACTGATGAGGGACACATGTTCATTCCTATATTTACAGACACTACCACCACCACCACCACCACCACCACATACCATCACCAACACCACCACCATACACCACTACATACCACCTCCACCACCACCAACACCAACACCATCACCGGGCGTTGACGGGCATCAACGCTCGGTGGTGGTGGTAGTTCTCGTGTGGCAGAGCCCTTTGATCGAATCTCTTGGAGCTCAAAGCTTGTGGAGCTCAGAGCTCGGATATGATGTCATCGCATGCATGCGCGCCTGTGGTGCACCCTGTACCCTATAGCCCGTAGGGAATATGGTACACCAGGGTGCGAGTGCAGCACAGGTACGCGCGCATGCATGCGATGACATCATTTTCGAGCTCTGAGCTCCACAAGCTTTGAGCTCCAAGAGCTCCGATCCAAGAGCTCTGCCACACGGGAGCTACCACCACCACCGGGTGTTGACGCCCGTCAACGCCCGGTCGTGGTGTTGGTGGCGGTGGTGGTGGTGGTATGTGGTGGTGTGTGGCGGTGGTGTGGGTGGTGGTGTATGGTGGTGGTGGTGGTGGTAGTGTCTGTAAATATAGGAATGAACATGTGTCCCTCATCAGTCTATATGTATTGGTCGACTGATGGACATGTCGTGTACGTGTACGTCCTGTCAGAGAACCTTCTCTCGTCGCGATAGTATGCCCAGGCACATTCAACGCAAACACAACCAAGAGACACCGCCGAGTCCCGCTATAGATCCAACAAGAGCAGTAGGGCATCGCTATAAGATGACAGTGAGCGGCCCGACGGCATGTGGAAAGACGTCCTGGGTGATGAAGTTCTTAGAGGAAGGCGTGGCAACCCCAGCTCCGACACGTGTTGTTTGGTGTTATAGCCAATGGCAGCCCGCTTACGAAACTACAAGGTTACAGAATGTGAGCTTCGTCCCAGGGATTCCCCATGACATAAACGAACCGTATTACTTTGACCCCTAGCAGACCAACGTGGTAGTGCTAGATGATCTGATGAGTGCGGCTAAGGACAATTCACACGTCGCTTGTTTACTAAAGGATCCCATCATCGGAATCTGTCCGTCATCTATTTGACCCAGAATCTCTTTCCTCAAGGGAAGGCGTCCAGAGATATTGCCTTGAACTGCCAATACTTGTGTTGTTCTCCAATCCCATTGACAGAGCACAAATCCGTGTGTTTGGTGATGGAATTTATCCTCAGAACATCGACCATTTCATGCAGGCGTTTCAAGGGGCGACAAGTCGTCCGTACGGCTACCTGTTCGTAGATTTAAAAGCCCATACCCCCGAAGATCGTCGGCTGACGACCCATCTGTTACCCGGCGAGGAATCACCGCAACGTCATATACCCCTACACCATCCGCCGAGTCCACTCCTGGCAGAGCAGCAGCAGCAACCCACCCCCATACAGCGGGTCCGCTTCATACCATCAGTCCCGGAATATCACCCAACCGTGAAGGACCAACCCGAACCCGTACAAGGGAATGAACATAATGTGAACTCGAGGTTATGGAAGGATTTGTTCAAAGAAAGTATGGACGCCGAGATGGGCGAGACGTTGAGGGCCACAGAAAACAAGTTTCAACGCAAAGGATGTTCGACAAAAAAAACAAGCCTCAATTTTAGCCCATAACAGATTGGCACCCAGACTAAGACGGGCTTTAACTCAGCAGTATGGCGACCTCGTGACACATATGAAATTGTTGGATAAGGATGCGGTTCCTATGGAAATCGAGAAAACAGCGTCGATGTTGAAAACCTCGGGCGTATGTCAGAGCAATAGCACAAAAGCAACATTTGTTCGAACGCATCATTAAATGACGTTAAAGCGTTAAGAAAGTGTGTTAAAGCGTTGAGACGAGCGTTAAGGCGTACCGATAGGGCGTTAAGGCGTAACAGTGGGCGTTGGCGGGCGTTACTGTGTATTCCCAAACACGCACAGTCGACGTTCAACCGTCAACATGGCTTATACTTGTTCTGAGTGTGAACGCACGTTCACCAGACATTACGATATGATGCGACACCAGAAAAATATACATGGGATTGAAGACTCCGAGAAGTCCGTTGAGGCGGATGCTGATACAGAGACTGCTGAGAGTGTATCGACTGATACCGAAACAGAGATTGCTGACACTCTGTCTACTGATACGGAGAGATTGACCTCAGATAGTCAGCCTACATCCCATGAAAGTGAGGCAGAACGTACCTTTTGGGGTGGTATTGTGACAGCAGCTATCAATGCTCACGCTGCAGCGACCGAGGACGCGGGACAGGATAACTTACAACAGGCGTACACCCAAATGCGCCCCTGCATCAGGAAAACAGCCATGGCGATCTATGAACAGTATACCTTACTACCGCTTGAAATGAAATGCGACACCCCGCACAGGTCCATCATGAAGACCAAGCGTCACTTGGCAGAGAATATGGGGCTACCACCCACCGAGGCCCTGGAAAATGCGATCAGAATGCGCAAACAACTGTTTCAGTACATGCTGCCCGAAAATATCCAGGCCTGCCCGACGACGATTAGAACAAACGGATGAGAGCGAACATGGCCGAAGATGGGACTTTCTTAAGGACGGCTTCTGATTGGACAAGAGCAGCCGAGATACATCTAACGGGCAAGAACGAATATGACAGATACAGCGCCAAATGGCGGTCTCTGATTGGACAAGAGTATTCTCGAATGCGGGAGTTGCACAATACAGGGTTCCGGCCTTGGCCGCTAGGATCGCCTTTGTCTTTATTTCCGTTTCATACCACTTCTGTCGTCTGCAAGGCACAGCTGAGTGGGCTGGCTGATCGTTTCGCTTGGACGCGTAGCGGGCGATAACTCTCCGTAATAACCACCGCCCAGCCGCCAGGATCGCGGCGAACGACATTTCCGGTTTATCGCGAAAAAGCAGCCGACATGGAAATTGATATAAAAATAGCAGCGACTGCGTGTTTGCTTTAAGGTATGTGGTTGATTTATATGATTTTAAGTTCAATACTTGATATAATCGATAGAAACCTGTCATAGTTTATTCGATTGTGCCGCCATATACGTTAGCAATGGTGAAAGACAAATATGCCGAATATAAAACAGGCCCGCGGGATGTCTGAAATAGTATGAAAACTAAAAGACGTCTTTATTTCTATACGAACGTTTACGAGGATACAAAAGAAATGAGTTATGTTCACAGCAGTCATATACTATTGTCATAATCATTCTCTGTGGGTGCCCACTCAGCTGTGCCTTGCAGACGACAGAAGTGGTATGAAACGGAAATAAAGACAAAGGCGATCCTAGCGGCCAAGGCCGGAACCCTGTATTGTGCAACTCCCGCATTGTAAACCTACCCAACGCGGCTCCCCCAGCGTGGATATGATGTAACATTGGGGAGAATAAACTATATGAAAACTTGTTGTTGTTGTTGTTCTCTCATCTGTCATCCTTGTTGTTGTTGTTGTTTTTCTCTCATCTGTCTATATCATGGCGTCAAGGCGTTATGCTAGGGCGTTGGGGCGGACGTTGACGGGCGTCACTGCATTTCCAATAAATTAGTGACAATTCCATGAAAATCAGAGCTTTTTGGGCTAATTCACCAGGGCGTTGAAGCATTAAGCTTGGCGTTGGCGGGCGTGGATATGGATATGGAATAGGTCTTTGGATTATGGACGCGGATATTCTTTAATGGACAACGGCTGAATTATGGATGACGGACTAGACGCTTGTATTGCTACAAGATGCCACTTCACACGACGCATTCAGACCAAGGATGGTCCATTTGTACCTCAAATACTCCTTCCTTCACACCCCCAATATGTCCACTTTGTCTACTACTCCTACTGATGACTTCACCAATGATGTCACAGATGGAGTCGACATCCTACAAATCGGGGTCTACACCCCGAGATCTACAACATGACACCCCACACGATGCATTCGGAGCAATAGTGGTCCATCTCTACACCAAATACCTTCCTTCACTGCCCCAAAATGGCCACTTTACTTACTACACCCAACCGCGCATGCGCAGATTGACGCGACTTTCAAGGAAAAACACGCCATTCTGACTCTACCCCACAAAAGCTTCACTTTGACACCTCCCACAACCCATTTGGACCACTAGTGGGCCATATCGGCCCCAAAATTTCAATTTCCATACTACGGCCTGTCTGCGCATGCGCAAAATGACGATATTCCTAGCCCACATCCACCCATTCGGATGCTCCCTCACGTGTGCTTCACATTGATACCTCACTCGACTCCAACGGACCAATAGTGGCCCACCTAAACCCCAAAACGTATATTTCCATTCCCTTTTCCCACAATTCCCTGTCTGCGCATGCGCAGAATGTTGAACACGGACGAGACATCAGTCCAGGCAGATGTTCCTTCACGACTGCTTTACATTGATACCTCATACGACTCCATCGGACCACTAGGGGCTCCCATAGAACCCAAAACGTCTATTTCCATACACTCGGTCTACTGCGCATGCGCAGAATGACGTCAGTTCCACGTCTCACCCACCCCGTCGGATGCTCCTTCACGAATGCTTCAACATTGATACCTCATACAACTCCATAGGACCACTAGTGACCCACCCAGACCCCAAAACGTCTATTTCCATACCATTTTCCCACAATTCCCTGTCTGTGCATGCGCCGACACACTAGGCCTGGCGGACGCCCTCTCACATATGCTTCACATTGATACCTTATACGACTCCATCGGACCACTAGGGGCTCCCCTAGATCCCAAAACGTCTATTTCCATACCCTTTATCTACTGCGCATGCGCAGAATGACAATACTCCAACCCCACACCCACCGCGTCGAATGCCCCCTCACATATGCTTCACATTGATACCTCATACGACTCCATAGGACCATTAGTGGTCCATCTAGGCCACAAAACGTCTATTTCCATACCCTTTGTCTACCGCGCATGCGCAGAATGACAACATTTCAACCTCACACCCAGCCCATCAGATGCGCCCCCGCGAATGCTTCACATTGATACCCCAGACGACCCAATCGGACCATGCAGCGTATTTGAATTCTGGGGACTACTTTTTCTCCGCGGAGGCAGACCGCATCTCCGCGAGACATGACCGCATCACCACGGAGGAATACAAGGTCAAAGGTTGCCAGAACTATAGTGGTCAAAACTTGGCACCCAGCCAATGCTGATGCAATCCATAACCACAACGCCACCTATGGCCACCAAGAGTTACCTCCCTGGAAAATGTGACTTTAAATACGCTTACCCTACTACTATCGTTGGCCATGTTTGATCGCCATTCGCGACTGCTCGGCCTATTCCGTCGAAGTCATAATACCTCGCGCATTAATGATGTAAAGATTTTACAGCTCTCAGCTGCAAACCTTGATCCGCCGCACGTGAGGCACATCACATGTTATAGGATGTGTTTCCGCTCACATAGTCCTCGTTGTATTTCTCCCTTATCAGGAGATAAAATATATATCCAAATTAAATGGATATTCCCTTGCTTGTACCCACGGAGGATCTCCTCTAATTGGAGGTGCTTCTCCTGGTTTTCTTCTCGAGATGATCTCCATACTAACGGAAGTCATACAGCTGACATGCGCTGTTCGGAGTTTTGCGTGATACTGTGCTTTCAACATGGATGCCAATATGGATTCCTAGGAGTGCGGCACGAGGTACTATCAGATGTGATTTATCAGCGGAAAAATCAAATTATTCCGCCTATACGACAACAATGTTTGATCACGTGACCAAAGTTTGTAAAGGATCGTCGCCATATTTCTTTTAATTTCAGGACTTTAGAGAGAAGGAATTACCATAACCATTCCATTCCAAACGCCATACAATATAACCATGTATTTGGATTAACGTTATTGTATGAATAAGTATAAGGGACGGTAACTCAATTTTCATTTGGAAACTACAACGCGAATTGCGAAAAAAAAACTATGTCATCCAGGCTATATGAATTCCATTCACCATTTTAACAAATCTTATTTAATTATACCAATGGCATTATGATGATGTCATCAAACCGGAATTAAGCTTATATAGGCAATATCTAATAATTTGCAAGAGTCAAACTTACTGTAACCAGCATGAACATAGGAACAAGGTAGAGTGATAAAAATATACGAAATATACTAAATAACACAGAGAAACGACTGCAAAATAAATACATACTGTAATACGTATTTTAATTGATTAATGGATTGCTTAACATTTCAACATAACGTGAACTGTTAACGTGCTGAAAAACACACCCTTTAGAGTTGAAGCTGCTAGCAATAGTGTGTTTTGGTTTATACTATACCGAATCAAAATTCAATTAGAATATCACTGATCGGTGATTTACAACAGATCATCACTATTTAACGCAAGATAAATGTACCATGTTTGCAGAAAAACATCGAAAAACGTTATTTTGCGAAGACACCCACATTGAAATTACCCATAATGGTATTTTTCTGCAAATATACAAATAAATTCAAAACAGCCACATTATGATGCCATATAAAGTCTTGAAGTATGACCTCCAATTAGTTTTCCCTCTGGGACTGTGGAGTTTCCTGGATGGCAGAAAAACTAAATCCAGGCAAACAATGGTTAATAGATCAGTAGGCCTATATATGTTGTGCTCACTAGGTGGCACTACCAGCTTCCCGTTCATCATGCCCATCTGAGTTATTGTGCTTCTATTACAAAGTGCACGATTCTTCCAAAAGTTGATACTATGCAGCTGGACTATTACAAATTATGGTCACGTGATATTGGCGGTCTTATAGACGGAATGATTTGATTGGTCGAATCCAGTGATTGACTTGTTTGATCTAAAATGGCCGACGATCATTTACAAATTGTAAATGGAGGATCCGTTACAAGTTAAGCAAGTGTTTACAAATTGTAGTCACATGATCACACATGGTGGTCGTATAATGGGAATATTTGACTAGTCGAATTCATTAATATATTATGTGATCAATCATGGCGGTATTGCTGAGCGCAACGGTAAACCTTAATTCTCTCTCTCTCTGTCATTGTGGACGGTTCTTCTGTACCACATGATCAAACATGGCGATTGAATACATGAACCTGATTGGTTGAATCCTTGAAATTAAACTGGTTATGCTCTTGAATCTTAAGGATAATGATCCTGATGATTATCTCACTTCCGGTAACGACGTGACTGGCTGCTCCTGAACCTGATTTTCTGATGCGCATAGTTTTCCCCGACTCTAGTAGCGCTCAATATCCTGCACAAACCCCGTTGCAATTAGAGATAGATTGTAGACAGGTCCCAGCCAAGAAAAAACTAACCTTTTTCCTGCCCAAGTTTTCTCGGTGGTTCCGTCTTCCTTAGCATATGCCCAATCAATTCAGCTGAGGGACCACCCTGTTTTGCCACAAATCCAATATGGTGGCCAGAATCCAAAATGATCGCCAAAACCTACGGAATCTCATTTGCACAGATTTTGGCTGGAGAATCTATGGTGTGCCCATGAAATCATTCTGGTTGCATGGTAGCACTAAATCCCATCAAATCCCTTTATATTGGAGTAATTAGTAGTCGGCAAATAATACAATATGGCCGCCAAATTCCAAAAGACCGTGAGGTCGTGAAGCGCATTCAAAGTCTTGTAGTAGAAGAGAAGTAATATACTTTTGCTGCGCAAGGCGTGTTTTGGCGATCTTGGTGCCATCCAAGGTCCAAATGGGCCGCGCATGGTGTTCTGTTGAAGCTCTCGTGATTTAGGATAAGACTGAGGGAAGCTCTCGTGGGGTAGACCATGTTTGGCGTGGTTTTGACCTGAAATGACCCCTTGATGCGCATACGCAATCGTGGAGTAGTAGAGATAGAATATGTTCGGGTGCGCATGGGAGTGTTTTGGGTGATCTAGGGGCCATCCTGGTTCGAAATGTAGCATGCAGGTTCTCGTAATGAAGCTCTCGTCGACTCGATTTGTGTCCACGTGAAAACGATTTCACCTGTAACGTCATATGTGGCGTCATCAGTATTAGAGAAAGCGCAGATACCCTCGGATACGCAGTTGCGATATCCCTCCTATACACGCCTATACACTAGTCAAAAGGGACGACTAGTGAAATGTGGCCCTAGGAGATGCATGTAGACTCCGAAATGTATATAGGTCAGGCGATTGTGACGTCATTAACAGTAGACAAACCGAATGCTCACCAGGGACTAGGCGCATAGCTACTCAGATATATACTAACTTGTATGGGGTAAGTAGTGGTATGTAGACCTTTGAGATACATGTAAACATTGGAGACATTGGGGGTGGGGGCAGATATAGACAGATCACATGACTGTGACGTCTTCGGTAGTAGAGGAACTACAGTTTGGAATGGTGCGTAAGTGTGTGTGAATTGTGACCCTGGTTGTAGATTGGATATATGTGGATCATACAGAGTTCAATGTTGGAAATTCTATGTAAAGCCTTTCTTGTGTAAAGTTACACAGTGTTCAGGCCGTGATTTGACTTTTACGCCTTGGTGCCCATATACACTCGGGAGTAGTAGGAAAAGCGTAGATACGCGCGAATGCGCACTCGGATGGACGGAATGTATACCCTTATACTCTAGCCTATAGGGATAACTAGTGGGAAATCGCCCTTTGAGATGCATGTAGACTGGATTGTAGTGAAAGAAAACACGTCACGAGAAGAGAAAGTGGGAATACGGTCGGATTAGGTGCGCACTTGGGAATAAACGGGTACACCCCTATACACTAACCCATAGGAATGGGCATGTCGACCGTCGGTGCAGGGTGTCGTCTTGAAGCTCTCCGGATGTAGACAACTGGTTTTGACCATTAGTGACGATCTCCGGGGCGAACTGATTACCGTTGAACACGCAAACATGCTAACATATCCGAAGATGGACGCAACACAAGGGCCGTTTCTCAAATGACGGATTCTGATTGGACAAGAGCGAACACGGCCGACGCGGTTCCCCCAGGTTGGGTGTGATATAATGTACCCATGGGATGCAACTCTACCAGGATAGACAGACCCATCTTGCCCTACCCAGTACACGCTATCGCCCACGGTATCCCCCACACCACTTTCATTGATCATTTAGTGTTCTTTCGGCCCATCTATCACGCAAACATGCTCCTGCATTCTCATACAATAACATTTTCTCTACTACTCTCGGCCGTACATGCGCACCATCATGTCACTTCCGGTCAAACTACACGAATCGTAGTTTACATCCCGAGATCTTCAAGACGACACCCTGTACCCAAGGTCGAGATATCCACTCCTATGGGTTAGTGTATGGGGGTGTAGACTCTTAGTCCTAAGTGCGAATTTAATCCGATTGTTTATGCGCTTCCTCTATTACTGATGACGCCACGGTCACGTGGCGTGTTTTCTGTCGTTACGCTCCAGAGTGTACATGCATCTCCAAGGGCCACATACCACTAGTTAAACCTACGAGCTGGCACATTCGAGTGTACTTCTCGACCATCAGAGTGCGCATTCGCCCGTTTCTTCGCTTTTCTGTCACATTCTGGCTCCCCTTCAGTGTCTGCATGTATCCTAAAAGATATACATACCGCTACTTATCACTATGGATCAATGTATAACGGAGTAGCTTGGCGCCTAGTCCCTAGTAAACATTCGAAAATACGGTTTCTCTGCTATTGATAACGTCACAGATAAGGCCACAGTCTTGTGACCTGCCTTCTGTGGATACATTTCAGGGTTTATATGCATTTCCAACGGCCATAGTTGTCACCCCTATGGGCTAGTGTATAGGAGTGTATGTAGAGATGTCTGAATTGCGTACCCGAGCGTCTCTGCGCTTTCTCTAATAATGATGACGCCACAGATAACGTTACAGATGATGCCCCAGTCACGTGGATAGTACTCGAGTCATATTCTACACCACGAGATCTTCATTAAGACACTCTGTATGTTATATTTCGACGCAGGGTGGCTCCTATATCACCCGAACATGCCTGATCTCTGATACTTCCCGACTATGCAAGAGCATCATGGCGTCAATTCCGAAATTATGAATACCCTAAAATACGACCAGAAAAGGTTCCAGCCAAGAATAAAACTAACATATTTTCCTCGGTGGTTCCGTCTTCCTAATCGTCTTTTTGTTGATTCGAAAATTGATTTAGAGCAGAAAATATTAGATTCAATGCATAACAGCGGCCATTTTGGATTTTGGCCGCCATATTGGATTCGAGGCCAGATCAAGGGTGGATAATTGAACGGGCATATGCTAAGGATGACAAAATCACTGAGAAAAATTTCCACGCCAGGATCTTGAAATCGTCAGAGTCATCTGAGCAGTATTACGTTTGATGGAACATTTCTAGTAATGAGCTCGGTTGACCTACTTACGCAGTTATCTCCCCTGTTTTTGTGGAGGGTCAAGGTCCCTATAGTTTCGGCACTTCTGGTCGTTTATACCTCCGCGGTGATGCGGTCACTTCAGGCGGTGATGTGGTCAATCCTCGCGCCAACAAAACGTACTCCCTGGCGCAAGCAAAACAATGATTCTGGGGGAAAAATCCGGAAAATGGACTTTTCAAGAAATTTGTCAAAGCCTGGATGCCTTAAAGAGGACCGGAAGTTATGGCCCCTATAGATCCGGCATGATCACGTGAACCGATCGTATTCCTCCGCGGTGAGGCGGACACACCTTCCTCGGACAAAACTACTCCTCAGTCCCTTCCAAGTTAATTGACTTCCAGTCCCTTTCATATTAATTTACTCCCCAGTCCCTTGTTTTTCTGACGTCACTTCAACGAAGCTATATCCCTCCGTCTTCTTACAGAATCTGTGTCCATTTTAATCAACTGCCAGTTGGAGCATGGTTGGAGGGATCGGCAAACAAACATAGGAAGTCGTACAGGAATTCTAGCATTCGAAGTATTGACAACTGGTATACCATACACCCTATCTACAGCGCGAGGTTGTAGCGGGTGGTCTTTTTGACCGACCTGATATCAAACGTGAAGTCGTCAGTGGCTGTCATATGAAGGAATAGGAGATGCGGTTGGTTAAAGTTTGGTTACGGTCTTGTCATACTCGCTGTTTCGAAGCAACTTCATCGTTTATCTGATAATGGATTTACTGGGATCGACATCTCCTTGGCGACGAGCTGTGGTCACGGCATCAGAAAATCTCTCGAAACAGGCCTGGGCTGTAAACTTCATCTCTCGGTAAATGCTGTAACTTCTAGACCGTGACTTAGATACCAGCACAGTAAGGGGGTACCAGGTAGTATTTTTTCGCCAAACATACTCCCGATTAGCATAAGGCGAGGTTGTGTAAGGACATGAGTATGCTATTCGGCATACGCCCGCATGGTGCCCTTGATATCCTTTCGATCCACCTCGATGTTCTAGAATATGAGTGGCATTCGATGAATTTTGATTTGACTTGTGCAGGAACCTCCATATCACAATCGACGAATCCGTAGAGGTTTTTCCGCCTGGACAGCGCGTAGTATGTCGGGAGTGGTCAGAATTGTTCGCTTATCCATCGGCCCGTCGTGAGGTTGAAGAAAGGCGTGCAACTCGGGCTGACGGCGGCACGTACGATAAAACTCACACTCCCATATCTCCCCATAGTCATAGCCCAACTCCAATATATGCATGGTTCTCGACGACTTTCCGACGTAAGGCGACCGGTTTCATATTACGACGCTCGTGGTATCTGAGAACGCAAACTCGTGACCGTGCCAGTAGCAGTCAACGAATTGAAAGACGATCTGATGTTGGTTGGCTTTGTGTGGGATGGTAAAACCGCGTTGCTGGACTTTCCAGTCCAACCATTGTTCGGCCAGATGTTTCTTGTATCGGTCGACCTTGAACGCCTGTCCTTCGCGTAACCATCTTGTGTACTGACCTGCCGGCATGAATTGGGCCAGATACGTTAAGTAGAGGGAGTTGGCGTCGAAACCGATTATTTACTGACACAGTCTTTCACCGGCCCTGATGTAGGTCACATCTTTCTCGTGGTACCGATAAAAATGATACTCGGTCTTTCCGCAATGTTCCTTTTCAAACAATCGAAAATTTGGGAATCTTTCTGCTCGAAAGGGGCGAAGAAAGTAGGTAAATCCTTGACGAGATACCGCAGGGTCAGGCCCGGAATACTGACACGGTCTTTAAAGACGTCTACATCCATCCCTCGAAGAAGTCGGCCAATTTGTTGGTAGCTTCCAGAAAAGGTAAAGAGGTGTGACAAAATGACAAAGAGAGAAAATAACAATGTGTTATTATTCCATTTCATTTAGGCAGAAAGGAGCTTTGGTGTGCAGCTGATAAATACTGTAAACTTCGCGCAAACGGTGCTTGGTGATGCTAGAGTCAAGGGACGGGTCTGTCTTAAGAACTTCAATGATTTGATAGTTGATGTTGTTGAAGGAGTGTCCGTATGACCAGAAGTGTCTTGGTGCAGGGTTGTCACTGCGATTCCGTGTGTCAGTGAAGTGTTCTCGGATTCGCTCGTGAAATATGCGTTTAGTTTCTCCAACATATTATTGTTTGGAGCACAGGGAGCACGTGATGAGGTAGATAACATTCTGAGTGCAGCAGTCGGCCATCAGGTTTGACGCCCCTCCGGTCGACACCAGCCTACTGCCAACCGACATTCTTCTTTCAGGTCGTTATAGACTGACTTGAGGCACCGTCTTCAGATAGTCCATAATGCGGGAAATCAGTTCGGGTAGATCTACGGTGGAGACGAAACAGACCGGGTCAGTCTCGTAGCCGGGAACGTTGTTGTCGATACTCTCACTCAATGGGATGTGGCGCTGGATCCATTGCGTCTTGGCTAACACCATTTCCATGGATTCCAGCACTTTTTGTGAAGTTCTCATGAAGCCAGAACAATCGAAATCACGAATTCCGACACTATGCACCGTGAGCGATCCCGATCACCACTCGCCAGGGATGCAATTGAGGAAGACCACTTTACCACCGATCCTTACCATCCATCTCCGGAGGCCTTACCGGTACAGAATTCTGTAAGCGATAGATACCAACGGAATTTCGCACCATCCGTCGCTGTTTTCAACGTCATCGTACAGGACCAGGACAATTTCCAGTTAGACGGCAACACCAGGTTAGACCACAACGCCCGTAGCATTTTTGAGGACCAAACTACGGCCTTCAAGTTAAGTATTACCTATGGGTACATTCTACGGTATATCCGGTATTTGTACTCGAGTAACAATACACTCGTCTACCCCCACCCCTTTGTCATAACGGATCGTGCGTCATTGGAGACAGCACTGGAACAACTGGAGAGATTGGATGCTTTGGAATGGGCCCAACAACAAATGGCAGTTTGAAATGATGACCAACGTGATCTTTTACGTGCCGAAACGGATCAAACACCCCATCGGCTCCCCCATCATCTTATCGCCATGGATAGAAAAACGGATACCGCCATGGATAGGAATACGGAAATTCATGCACACCTCAGTGGGTGGAAATGCCTGTTCCGCTGCTTAGCTGTCCATTTGAACAAGCCATGGCCCAAGGACTGTGAGCGAATTGCCAACAAATATTGGGAACAATACTTACGCGAACAGGAGATGGAAGCCCGTTACTTCCGTGGGGTACCCTTATCACATCTGGATATGGTGGAAACTTACAGCCTGGACCAAGGCGTGGATAACATCGATGATCCACAACCAATAGCCAATCTCGTGAATCGATCTCCGGAACGGAACTATATCATGATGAGTTTGAATGTGTACCAAGGACACGGTCGGGCATTATTCCTACATTACCGACATGAACAAATATGCCCAGTCCAACAGTTGTACCAATGTTATTGGGTGTTCGAACGATCTAGAGACTTCCACCGTCACGAGAAGACCTGTGACGCTACCGCCAACGGAAGTTCTCCGGCGGCGTCCCTACCTACCAATTTTGAGAAGCTGGCGGATGAAGGCATTGGCACTCCCATGGATGAAGGTTATTTCCCGTACGGGGCGTGTTATGATTTTGAAGCTATGCTGGAACCCATGGAAATGGTGTCGGTCAAGGATTGAGTGAGTGGGTGAATAGGATTTAACGTCGCTTTCAACATTATTTCAGTCATATCGCGACGAACCAAATGAGCACCACCCAGCTAAGTTGCGTCCCTGCTACTTCAAAGAAGAGAAATCTTTGAAGCAACATGGAACCAGACACCCTCCATCCACCCTATAAAACACTGAAGACAGCACACATGACACAGACAGGACGCTTACATGATGCAATGAAGACAAGTGATATTACAGTGCTAGACATCACATTATCAAGTTCCTGTTGCTTCTCAGCAAAATGCATTGAAGTAACAGTAACCCGTACCCACCGGACATCCACCAACCACCCCCTGGTATCGGTCAAAACGAAATGGATCCGGCGCCACATCCCCATGATTACAACCATTTGGTTCGTCATTCATTATTCAGCTGTCGTCCATTAAATAATCTCCGCGTCCGCAATCCAAGGAAGACCCATTTTATATAACAGCAATAGCACCAAATTAAAAAAACTACAACAATAATAATATACATAAACACAGGCTAGTTTCCTGCAAGAGAGAAACAAACAAATATTGGGTGTGAGGATTCACACCAAGTGTGAAATGTGAGTATTCACATCAAGAGTGTGAATATTCACACCAACGTTCCCGGCCACTAGACCTTTACGGTCTGTTTCGTCTCCATCGGAGATCCACACGAACTGATTTCCCGCATGATAGACTATTTGGAGACGGAGACTCAAGTCAGTGTCGAATATCTTACCTCTACTGTCTACCGTGATGTCCTGGAGGAACTTGACCCCCGTATTCCAACTTCGGCCGAGAAGGACGATACCGTCATCGACGACGAGCCCGAGGACGGTACTGCACCACGCCCCAAACCGCCTAAATCGTGCGGACAGAAACTGAAACGTCGTTTTCCAGAAACATTTAAACCAGTTACATGTCATTGGGTTCAATTCCGAACGGTACGATCTCAGCGTGATAAAATAATTCCTGTACCCTTACCACGCCAAAGACGGAAATATCACGTATCTCATAAAGAATACGAACAATCACGCCGCCCTCTCCACAATTTCTTTCCGCTTTCTAGACATCCGGAACTATTTGGCACAAAATCAACTCTGACCAGTTGGTGAAAGCCTATGTCTGCGACGAGAGCAAAAGTCACTTTCCATATGTCTACATGACTCACCTGGATCGTCTGGAAGAGACCGAACTCCCACCGCAAGCCGCCTTCTACGGCGATCTGAAAGAAAACTCATTGGACGATATCGTCCATACCGAACTCCAGCCGGTGTGACAACGAGAAGGAATGGCGACTGTCCGGGATTTGCTCGTATACTACAACTATTTAGATGTCGTCCCTTTTCTGGAAGCTACAACCAAAATGGCAGACTACCAAGGGATGGGCGTAGACGTGTTCAAATACTGTGTCAGTATTCCGGGCTTGAAACTGGGATATCTCTTCTAGGATTTACCTTCTTTCTTCGCCCGTTTTGAGCAGAAAGATGCCAATATGTTCCTTTGTTTGATAGGGAGCATTGTGTGAGAACCGGGTATCAGTTTTCATCGGTACCACGAGAAAAATGTGACCTACATCCGAACCGGTGGAAAATTGCGTCAGAAAATAATCGGTTTCGACTCCAACGCCCTCTACTTAGCGCGTTCGGTCATTAGACACGATGATTACCCGAAAGACAGGCTTTCAAAGCCGACCGGTGCAAGAAACATCTGCCCGAAGAGTGGTTGGACCGGGAAGCCCGGTGACGCAGAATAACTATCTGACACCAATTCCTTGGTTGCTACTGACATGGTCAGTTCTCAGATGGACGATACAACGAGCGTCGTAATATGACCCCAGCCGCCTTACATCGGGATGTGGCCAAGAACCGTGCATATATCAAGAAGTTGGGCTATGGCTATGAGGAACTATGGGAGGGTGTGTTTGATGGTATGCGCCGCCGTCAACCCGAGCTGCACGCCATTCTCCAACCAAACGACCGACCGCTGTATAACCCGATCATTCTGTCCACGCCCGACATACTACGCGCTGTTCAGGCGGAAGACCTCCACGGATTCGCCGAATGTGACATCTACGTTCCCACAAACCTCAACCCAAATTCGCCGAGTGCCTACCCATATTCAAGAACACCGAGGTGGATCGAAAGGATATCGGGGGCACCAAGCGGGCGTATGCCGGACATCATGTCCTTACATAGCCTCGCCGTATGCTAATGGGTAGTATGTTTGGCGTAAAAATACTACTTGGCACCCCTTTATTGCGCTGGTACCTGAGTCACCTTCTACACGGAGCTCACACCCAGGCCTGTCTCGAGGGATTTGCTGAAGCCATGACTACAGCCGGTCGCCAGGGAGATGTCGACCTAGGTAAAGCTATTATCGGAGAAACAATGAAGTTGCTTGGAAACAGCGAGTATGGCAAAACCGTAACCAACCAGGACCGACACGTCGACATTAGTATTTGCGATACCTGACAAGCCCACAAGCGGAGCCCACAAGCGGATTAGCTCACTTCCTTCATTTGAAAGCCGTTGACGAGTTCACGTTTGAAGTCAGATGGGCCAAAAAGACCATCCGCTACAACCTCCCGCTGAAGATAGAGTGCATAGTATACCAGTCGGCAAATGCTGGAATTCATGTACGACTTCCTATGTGTGTTTTTCGATCTTTCCGACTGCCAATTGATAGAAATGGACACAGATTCTGAATGCACGGCCGTTTCTAACCCGGAGCTGCTAGAACGCTACGAAGATGAACGTGATCGGTGGGTACGGCGCATAGACCATTACGCCTTTGACAAGCGGACACCGGGGCTCTTCAAGCTGGAATGGACCGGAAATGCCATTGATCGCCGTGTCATCGAAAACGTACTACTGTTACGGTGGAGAACACAACAAGGACAAGTTCAGTTGTAAAGGGGTCAACCGTCGCAATACTAACAGCACCAAAGACCTGTACCTCGGTGAGCTGCAGAGCCAGGCCAGTGCCAGTAAAAGGTACAAAGTATTCCGGATTGTCCAAAACCTGATGCGCTTCTACATCCAGGAGCGGGATGCTTTCATATTCTTTATCCGAAGTGGAAATTCCCCCCCGATGGTGTGACCATAGAATAAAACTTCAAGCCTCCAGTAAACTTACACCAGCGATGGACTGCTATTATGGTGTATTCGTTTCTTTGTGATTATAATAAGGGGAACAGCTTTTGTAAATACGTGGTAAAGAACGGACCCCTATAAAGCTTCAACGTAGACCACCAATGGACTACTAATATGGTGCATTTACGTCTGTTAGAAGCCTTATTGTTTCTAAATACGTGTTAGAGAACAGACCCCTTTAAAGCCTCAACATAGACCGTTGATGGTCTACTAATATATATCTGTTATGAGGCTGTTATCCTTCTATTATAGGGGCATGAGTATAATAAGGGGCACTGTTGTATATACGTTTTAAACGGGCATTCTCCGTTAATATCAGAATAAAACAAATATATCTCATATCTGTCTTTGTGTGAATTTTTTTATTATTAATTGATAGGACCGATGCCAATTTTAGAGTATGCTCAAAGGTTCGGAAGATCGAGCGGAATATCTCCGTTGAAGAGACATCAGAAAAAGGATAAAGGTCAACTGGAAGTGACGTCACAAAAACAAGGGACTGGGGAGCAAATTAACATAAAAGAGACTGGGGAGTCCATTAACATGGGAGATACTGGGGATTATTTTTCGTCCGAGGAAGAAGAGGCCGCCTCACCACGGAGGAATACGATCGGTTCATGTTATCATGCCGGGTATATAACTGTCATGACCTCCGGCCCCCATTAAGTCATTTTAGTTACATGTAATGTAAAGTCAGTTTTTCCAGATTTCCCCCAAGAATCCTAGTTTCGCATGCACCCGTGGCTACTCTTCGAATGAATGACCGAATCACCGCTGAAGAATACATGACCGGAAGTGCCGGAACCATAGACCCCTCCAAAAAACCAGGGGGATAACTCTGTAAGTAGGTCAGCTTTACTTCAAATAATCTTCTACTATACTAAACGAATCTAGCAATGAACCAGAATGTATTATATGCAAATGAGTATAGAACTGGCACTTAACTAATAACCAATCATTATCGTATGTCAATGACAGAGATCCTGCTCATTGACAAACATACAATAGAAGAAAAATTATACGTTTATTTAACCATAAAATAAAATCATTTTGGAACAAAAATATCACAGGCCATTGTCAATGGTGAGTTATTAATTAATCTGGTTCGATACAGCATTGCCCGCGTTAAAATCATAGAAAGTTTACACCACGCCAACACTGTTGGTTAACGAGTACCAAGCATTAAAATTTCGATGTACGAGACGGTAAAATGTGAGCGAGCTGATCTTAGTTCAACTGTTCTGTTATAGGTTTGGTTTAGTTCATAATCCAGGGATCTGATAAACGTATTCACTCATCTGACGCATCCTTACGTCGATGCGATGGACTTTGCTGTCGGACCTTGCTGAAAGTGGTATATCGTCATCAAACATTTGAAACAAATTCAGTCGGGATAGGGTTAGTGAAACTAGTAAAAATACAACAAAATGATTTATTTGGCTATAAGATCATGGGGACATGCCACTAACTGGGGTAGCTCTTCATATTACTGTTCAGTATTCCTAACCAGTATACGCACAAAGTGAAAAGTGTTGAAAGAGTGTTAAGAAGTTGTGTAGTCTTAGTAATAATATTGTCTTAAGTAAATAACGATGGTCCCCTCGATATGAGTGTCCGTTTGTGTCTGAGTTAAACCAGGCAGGGCGGTGAAATCTGAAAAGCACTATAACCATGGGGTTTATTAACGATGAATTATGAGTACGACAACAAGAGGTGGCGATGAAATTATGAGTAATAAGAATAAAGCGATCAAGTTATCAAATATTGAGGCTGGGATGTATTCTCCAGCATGATGTGTTACGGCAAGACCGATATATTCAACCTAACACAAACCACCTGTTTCAGTTCAGGCACACTTTGATCGTTTGTGAACAGCTAAACTTTCACATGATTACTAGGTTCGGGGAATGACGGATTAATTGATTTATTACATATTATAAATTATCTCAAAGAACTTTGCGTGTATTATACGTTTACTTTATAAGGCTCTCCTATTATGGCATACGGAATTATGTTTAGAAGGCCTATATAGCTGTATAAATTTCTTGAAATCTGGAAAGCCTCCCGAAATTAGGAAGGAGGATCTCGTCTCTGGAAAACTGGTCGATCTGTCAGGTACATGATGAACTTCAGCATCGTATATCTGGTCATGATACTGATTACAACAGGAAACAAGGTAAGTCATGTTGGCAGCAGCATAATGATGGTGACAGTGTTAACGAAATTGAACGTGGCTGGTTCCCTAATTGAAATTAGATTTTTCATCTTTCGACAGGAAGTGGTTTATTTCAAGTGCTCCAAGGTCATAAATTCTTTGACCAACATTATTGGTCAAAATTTCAAGCTGTGTGCACCTCTGCACAAAGGGTCCTGATTTTGCCGTTTCCTCTGCCCGCTGAAAGCAGTGCTCAGGCCCCGCAAATAGTCCCCCGGCGAGGCATGTTACCGAGCAGTGATCGAAATAAAATTTGCTGGTGAATAGAACAAATATCATGGTACGAATTATTGCCGCCCGTACCATCGGCTTTCCATTTAATCGTTACGAGGCGGAAAAAATCGAAAACATTCTGGTCTTTGGCAGAGATTACGTGTTTATTTCGGAGCCTGAAGCCGATGGTGCGCCTCTAGGGGTAATCTCCCGCTCTTGGAAGTATGAAAGGCTTCGTGGTGTCACCTCTCTACCTGGTCGTGCTTTGTCGTTCCTGGATAAAGTATCAAACTATTATTTTATCATAAACTGTATTTCACGAAACAGCAGGGATGTTGGTGGTTATATCCACACAAGAATCATACTCATGTAAACCATAGTTTGGTCATCCAAGCAGATAAAGTGTGGAAGTTACAGTTTTAGCCGATTAGACTACCTGGCATATCTATGGTGCATCTAAAGGGATAAACATATATCAAATTATAAATACACGGTTTTACATGATATCTGAAATCGATGTACAACAACGCAGCGTCTTTTTCCAACACCTGTTCTGGTACTAACAATCACACGCGTTGAATAGGCATCTTGATGTGTTTTGTGGTTATTGGTTTGTTCCGTGCGATGAAAAAGGGGGAGGGGGGGTGGATCTTCCGTTTTCACCCTGAGATAACTCTCTTGTACCTCCAAGAGCGGAGAGTACCGCTTAGACAGGCATTATCGATTGAGGTACACCGATGAACCGGCACGGGTTCGAGCCCTATCGGTGCATGTGTGAACGTTTGCCAGTTACTTGCCGAGGGGCGATGATTCCCTCCAGGTAATCCGGGTTCCTCCACCTACGGAGCCGTAAAAGGGACATGGAAATTATTTTTTTCAACCCCTGAAATTTATTATGTCGTTATAACGACTTAATTGACCAATGAAATTGCAGCATTAAGTCGTTATAACGACTTATTAAGTCGTTATAACGACTTAATTGACCAATGAAATTCCGTCTTACTTCTGCAGCTTTTATTTTGTTAACTGACAACTCCCCGGTGAAACAGCGTTTAGATATGCAGTATGAAGTCTGATAATGCCATTGAAGTAATAAACTTTGGATAAATTGGAGAGATATGTAGGCTATACAGGTGGGAAAAGTTGACGGCGTCTGCCGACTAAAAGGCAACCCTATGACTCTATGCCCAAACCTGCCAATTCATATGGATTCTCTGTGTTGGTCCGATAATATCGCCAAAATTGTTTTGCTCGCCACCAACCATTACAGATAATTGAGGAGCTTGTAGCGTTGGCTCGAGCGGTATGGCGGCTCACTTCAAAGAATTAAAAATGGGTCAGACATGCTGATAATTGTATAGGTATAGCTGTAGTCCACTCCTAAACAGCCAAGCGAAAAAATGTGAAATGCAGACGGATTTTACTAACACCTATTCAGGCACGGCGGAGCCGGGGGAGAGGGGTGGGATGGGTTGAGAGGCTAAACACTGGATTATAGTTTTGATAATTTTCGCAGAGAATAACACATGTGATACAAATGCCGTAATCCTACTATCATAATGCACCACAACACAGCGTTTGCATGCGTAAATTCGACACTTTCTGGGAGAGCCGTTCATAGATTGAACAAGACTGAACTTATGGAGTTTTACATCCAGTTATGAAAAATGGAGAGACCCATGCAATCAAAAACATGAGAGTGGGAACTGAGCTCCAGATCGAGCAACGGTTTAATGTTCATTCAAAACAAACAGAAAATATACCGTCAAAATGCACCAAAACAAAATAAATCGAACATAATGTATGTAGATTAACTTTCACTTTTGTTTCGCATAAGCACGCATCGATATTGAAAAGTATCAGACCTTATGCCCCCATTTGACATTCTGGTAAAACACATACAAATCAGGACTAACACTTCACACGTGGAGCGCTCGTAGCCATAATGTTTTCATATTCAACATCGAAATATAGTACGCTCACAAACCACATAAATAGATGTCTGTTTAATATATCAATAGATACTCTGATTACATAATCCACATTCGTTTATTTTAGATATAATTTCAAGATATTATTTCTACGTGAAATTCCAGGGTTCGCTGATCTCTCTCTCATTTTTTTTACAGGTCTAATTGGGGGGGACCCCTGACCCCACCCCCCGTAGATCTGCCCTTGATAGTGCCTATCTAAACGCTGTTTCACCGGGGAGGTGTCAGTTAACAAAATAAAAGCTGCAGAAGTAAGACGGAATTTCATTGGTCAATTAAGTCGTTATAACGACATAATAAAAAAAAAAAAAAAAAAAAAAAAATAGCCCCTATTTTTTTTTTTTTTTTTATTATTAAGTCGTTAAAAAAAATTCAGTCCCCATTTTTTTTTTTTTTTTTTTATTAAGTCGTTATAACGACTTAATAAGAAGAAAAAAAAATTTTCAGCCCCCATTTTTTTTTTTTTTTTTTTAAGTCGTTATAACGACTTAATAAGAAGAAAAAAAAATTTCAGGGGTTGAAAAAAATTATTTCCATGTCCCTTTTACGGCTCCGTATCCACCAAACAAACTGCTGTGGTAAAGAATAATCGGCTGAAATGGCAAAGAAAGTTCATATTCCTTTGATGGAAATGAGACTACGTCGAAAGTATTACGATGAAGTGATGAAATGGTACACCTTGCAAGACGGTTGTATACATACCCTATAGGGTTGAGCATGTTTATCTCGGACGAAGGGTGGACCTTGGAGAGTCACGCGAGAGTGACGTCATCAGTACTAGAGAAAGCGCATAGTCGTCACCATTACTTCATCAGAAAGTTTCAGTAAACGCCCTGACTACAAGGTATTCAGACCGAGACTCCTGGACACAGGCATGCGCACCCGAAGGCACACTTAGATGAGTGAAAAGAACACTCCTATATACCAGTTCACACGGGCGGGTATGTAGGAGATGACAGGCTCGCACTGTTGAGTACGCTCTCAGGGATGCTGACCGGTCACATCGTGGTGTGAATGGGCAGTCCAGGTGTAGTAGAGAAAGCGCGTATTCGGATGCTTGCACACCTGGACTGGTGAAACGTACAGCCATACGCAGCTATCCCATGGGGCGGGCATTGTTTTATTTAGTAGAGTCTCAGACCCGTCGTAAGTATAGTGATACGCATGAGCACACGAAGAGTAGTAAAAAACGCACGGAGTCGCCCGTAAACGCACTTGGATGGGTGAAAAGTACACCTCTATTCATCTGGCCAATAAAAGTGAGCATGATACTGTTCAAGACCTTGGTGCACATACGATCGGATGGGGGAAGCAGCAAATCTGGACCTGCGTTCGGACTCTGATGAGTGGAATGCGCATGCGCAACCGGAAGTGGAACGATTTACCGAGAACGAAATGAGTGAGAGACAACAAGGGAAACACCCGTATACGGGCATGCATTGTAGAGTACTGAGTATAGGGCATTATGGGTCTTGCTACCCATGAAGTGTTAACCCCGCCTGTAGGGTACCGGTTATATAGGGTAAGTGAGTGAGTGAGTGAGTGATGAACGAGTGAGTGAGTGAAGTGTTTACCCCGGCTGTAGGGTACCGGGTATATAACGGGTCGGTGAGTGAGTGAGTGAGTGAGCGAGTGATGTACGAGTGGATGAGTGAGTGAATGAGGTACAAGTGAGTGATAAATGCCGTACACTGACGGCAAAATACGATCGCAGGGTGGAAGATCTCTGGTGCTACGTTTCGTAACTTCTGTCTAATCCCGTTAACCCGGGGCTATATCGTGTTTTAGATCTCCATGCTGTCCAAATGAATAGCCACAATAAAAGCGTGACTGAGATATATACTCTGGAAAACGACTTGAAAAATTCGTTTGGAGAAAGAATATGGTCAATCGTTAGGATTTTATGTAAAGAACATCGTCACGTCTTGCTGATATCATGGAAAATTCTTAACCGCTTCTCTCTTGTAGTAAACCATCTTGTACTTTTATTATTTTTATTTCAAACACATTTGGAATAGTGCTCACGAACATACGAAATACGTTTTTCAATATAGACGCGGAAATTCTCTTATGGAATGAATTTATCGTTTGGATATTGAATATAGGGCCTGATACTTCCTATTCGTGTGCAGTATTTGCGTACTGTAAGCACGATGACAATATATGGGTAAAGGCGCAGTAGAGAGAGAGTGAGAGAGAGTGAGTTAGGGTTTAACGTCGCGTTCAGTGCTATCACGGTCATATAGCGACGATATAACTAACTACGATGTGATTAGCTCTAGTGAGGCATACATCGTATAATTTTCTAGAATTGCTAATCACCCGACATTGATTAATCCATCTTCAAACATAGCACTTGTCATCCTATCTACTGATATAAAAAAAAGTCCTTTATTGGCTGTCAATGAAGAAGCGCCAATTTTCTTCATTTTCCCAATGTCAGAGTGTGTAACCTTCTAAGCTGTCTATGAGAGTTAATATATCCTCCTCTCCACGTTAAAATAAACAGTGACGTCATATTGCGACCAGGGATCCCCGATCGTCTGGGAGTCCTGATAAGTCATGAGAAGAGGACACCTGTGCTCGAAGTCTTCTTTCACTATCCACTGATATAACGGTCACAGAACGATAGAATAGGCTTAAAAATTAAGTGACCATAATAACAGCATTTAACTGACAAATTATATGTGGTTTTATTAGCAGGTGGTGCCTCCGACTTTTTATTCACCAGGGAAAAACAATAGTGGTGGTCAAAACACGCTGTATAATATTACCGGTCGTAACTCAGATAAAGATTGCCGGGATTCTTTGGGAAAAACGTCAAACTATGCCGGTTACATCCAGATTTAATTTCCTCCATTTTAAGCAGGAATGTCTGTAACAATACAACTATGAGAGTGATGTACATTTCTCGTCTATTGTTATATGGTCCGTGTAACCTTGCACAATTCAATTTTCGTTTTTTTTGTTTTTGGTTTCTAAAAATCAAAAATTGAAATTTGACCGTCAATTTTCAATTTTTGTTTTTCGTTTTCGGTTTCTCAAAATCAAAAATTGAAATTTGACCGTCAATTTTCAATTTTCGTTTTTCGTTTTCGGTTTCTCAAAATCAAAAATTTAAATTTGACATTCAATTTTCAATTTTCGTTTTTCGTTTTACTTCGCGCAAAAATGAAAATCAAATATTGAAAATTGCCTCGACTTTCACTCGTCAATGTTAACTGCGCACGCGCAAGACTTAAGATGTCACTTTCGGTCCGCAAAGTAGTATGGAAAGCGCAAATCGGATTGTTTAGGCAGGTGTGGAGCATAATATGGAAAACCAGTAAGGGGAAAGATGTGGGAGTTTCACTACACTATAGATCCCTGGAGCCAGGCATTCGAGCTAGAATATAATGGGCCAACTGCTCATGTGCAGAAGCGAGTAGGCATTCGTGCAGCAGGTGTATTATATGCATTATAGCATTATATGGAGAACAACGGGGTTGATACACATGGGAGATTCATTAAAGTAGGGTAGTATAATAAATACGTGGGTACCCTAATCATAACCCCCAAAGGAACTTCCCGCGTCGATGCGTTGAAGCGTTTGACACCCGCACTTAAAGCGTTGAAGCGTTTTTGACGCTGAACGTTGAAGTGCATCTGAACGCTCCAACGATCCAGGTCCCAAAAATAGAGAATGAAGATTGGACCTGAAGCGTTGAATCATTCAGACGTCTGACATCAAACGTGGCGATTGTGTGCTTGTTTGAAATGGTGGTTTACGGGCCGCTTGCCATGTACGGATTTCGCGGCCCATCACCGCGATGCTTACTCTTATTGGTATTAAATCTTTGTTGATATCTTTATAAATACTATATTTCAAATCAATAACAAATAGCGGTTGTATGCATGAATGCTGTTCGCTTTTATAGCGCTCTAAACATCTATTTTTAGAAATGAGAAAATCTAAGACTACGTCCTGATTGGCTCAGGCCTCAGTGCCAATAACCAATGAGAACAGCGGGATGCCACATATCCAGACCTGTCTGGTGCATCTTCACAAGTCCAGGTAAATCGTGAATCCCCGCACAGAGTTTACCTGGACATTTTTGGTGATTCGAGTGAGTTCTTGAGTCGTTGCCGCAATCTCGAACATTTCATCCCCCGAGGTTATTTTGAATTAGCATGTCGGTATCCCAAGCCGGCGGTTCTTGCCTTGACTCTCGATGTCGATTTCAGCCTGACATCAAAGTTATGCCAGCGATGTCACATCTCAAACCGTCCAGCTAGTGGATTGGCGTAATGAGCTAGCTGAACCTGTTCAATAATTGGTTTGATTTAGAGGATACCCCTTGATCTTTTTTTTTCTCCAGAACTATCGTGTGCAACTAACTAAGGCATTGTATAGATACAGTAACAAATATATCAATACACTGGCTCACGAGGGTGGCCTGGGTGGCCACATGCCTCTCACGCTCCACACCTCTTATACGACATGATTTGCGTTTTCTATTCTACTCGTCGTACTGGAAGTGACATCATAACCCGTCCACATACGAACTTAACATTGATACGTCAAAGTTAAAATCAAAAAAAAAACGAAAAACGGACAAGTGGAGGCAATTTTCAATATTTGATTTTCATTTTTGCGTGAAGCAAAACGAAAAACGAAAATTGAAATTTGACCGTCAATTTCCAATTTTCGTTTTTTGTTTTTGTGTTCTCAAATCAAAAATTGAAAATTGACAGTCAATTTTCAATTTTTGATTTGAGAACACAAAAACAAAAAACGAAAATTGAAAATTGACGGTCAAATTTCAATATTTGATTTTGAGATTACAGAAACAAAAAACGAAAATTGAAAATTGATGGTCAAATTTCAATTTTTGATTTTGAGAAACCAAAAACGAAAAACGAACATTGAACTGTGCAAGGTTACACGGACCTTACACGGACCCTATATGTCTTGAATACCAGGAAGCTCATATAATTACACCAAGGCGACAGAAGTTTGACTCTCCTTGTTCGATAGGCCAGTGACACGGCCTAGGAAAGATCTGGCTGAACAGCGTGCAGCTGCCGTGCTTCATCCTCTATATGCCGCTGGGGATTTCCCATGAAATTTGTACCAGCCACGCAGGGATAGCATAGATACTCTCTGAGCGCAACGATTAGCTCATAGACGTGTACGGTAACACTATTGTCGCATCCATGCAGGCGAACTGAACACATTTTCCTTATGACAGCACATTCATGAACAGAATTCGACATTCTCCACTAATCAGAGGTAGGAGAGAAATCCATTTGATTCTGTAATTGTTTCCCGTTTGTATTGTTTCAGTTTTCAGTCGTGCCCGTTATATCTTTTAATTACAAATGTACCTTTGCTTCATAGACATCAGTGAATATGGTCATCTTTTTTACCAGCATCGTCGTGAGGTTTGAGACACGCGCTCTTGCACATGATTACATGTTTGTACACTGGTTTAAGCATAGGCCTACAATCAACTATTCTTATACCAAAGTATGGGTATCCTGTCGGTGACAGTGGATTTTAGCGTTGGAACAGTGTACGTTTGTATTGTAGCGATCACGCAGTCGCTAAGCTCAAATGAATTCCAGTTACGACAGATATATTTCAGGCAATCAACATATGAAAACCTAGGGTTGTCAAACGGATTTATCAGCTTGGATAAAGAACACACCCTATGCTGTTATATGTTGACCCGGCACCAATGAAGACCAGGAAACACAAACAAGAAGAAACTGAAACTCAAGATGTATTTCCCAGGATAAAATAAACTCTTCTTTTATTCGTAAAAGGGTTGTTCAGTGTTGTTTCATCTTGCATAATCTAAATACTAGTGAAATATCTATGCATTCATTGGGTGGAGGCTTGCTGAAGTGTATGGAAGCTGCGGAATGGCTGTATTCAAATACTGTAAGACCCAATACGTTCATGGGGTTGACCACTTGAATCTAATATAGGCCACTGTAGTTGAATACTGTTAGACCCAATGAGTTCATGGGGTCGACCACTTGAATCTAATATAGGCCGCTGTAGTTGAATACTGTTAGACCCAATGAGTTCATGGGGTTGACCACTTGAATCTAATATAGGCCGCTGTAGTTGAATACTGTTAGACCCAATGAATTCATGGGGTTGACCACTTGAATCTAATATAGGCCGCTGTAGTTGAATACTGTTAGACCCAATGAGTTCATGGGGTTGACCACTTGAATCTAATATAGGCCGCTGTTGTTGAATACTGTTAGACCCAATGAGTTCATGGGGTTGACCACTTGAATCTAATATAGGCCGCTGTAGTTGAATACTGTTAGACCCAATGAGTTCATGGGGTTGACCACTTGAATCTAATATAGGCCACTGTAGTTGAATACTGTTAGACCCAATGAAGTCATGGAGTTGACCGCTGATATACACACATCTAATCTAAAACATCAGGTACCCAATGAATTCAATGGGTGCAAGAATACTTTTAGCTGTATACAACTTTCAATACTTCAGAATGCTGTCAAATTGTTGTCTAGCTTCACTTGATGAGGAACTGTATGAGAAATGTCTATGTAGTCCATTAATCTGACAGTAACCCCATGATTTCGTTGGATATAAATATCCTGGCTCATACAGGGAGTCAAAGCAGAGTTATGGATTCAGGGACATTTAACATTTAAATTTGTTCTGCAGTTATCTGTAAATAAATATGAAGTGTTGCCATACCTCAGGTTTCTGTGGCAGCTCTGTGGAAGAAGTTTTGGGTCTGTAAGAGGTCTGGAGAGAAAGGTGTGAACTCGGGCAAATATATGGACCAAGTCCCAGAATAATACAAATCTCCCGCTTTTATACACTTCAGTTCACAGCCTCGAACCCAAAATGTCGAAGACAAGAAAAGCGTTATATCGCTGAAACTATTCGGAGAATTTGTAGAATTATCACTTACTGGAAACAGATATTAAATATAATTTACACAGTGATCTATTTATCAAAGATAAGCTTTACCTTTATCACAAGTGAAAAATACAACCTAACTGGCTTGAGAGTATTTCATGAATCAAACATGGCTGACTTCGTCTGATGCAGAGTAAAATACTCAGCTGTTTTGAGTGATAACTACCGAAATACATCAAACCACAACTTGTCATGCGATGGGTGATCAAGGTAATTCATTACTTTAGCTTCGTTGTGTGAAGAAATCGGCGTAATTTTGTTAATTAATGATTTACAGTTCAAAAACCATGGCCATGTGGCACAAACGAAGTATCTCATTACAACAACAACATGCAAACACAGACTCCAGACAGACTGCAAATATGCTCGAATTAGTTGTTATCACTGAGAATTATCTGTAATGAACTACAAATGACAAAACTACAGTTATAGAGCACAAAAGAGAGATACCTATAGAACAACAACTTATAATCAAAATAAAAAAATGCAAATGTAACCACAGTAATTTGATGCTCGTTTCACTATCCCCCACTTAAGGTGGAAACGTCCCTGTTCACCTTAAACTAGAAGAGCATCAAAATGCAAAGTGAATGTACAGTTCTCAAATACGGCAAAGTTCAAGAATTCCAATAAAGTCAAATATTTACATTCATGGCGTCACACATATTCAAGTTCATGTTCACGATGTCCTTTGGAATCAACCGCGCAGAAAGACTGAAATCACAGTTCATCACAGTCCATAAATTCACAGTCAACTGTTGAACCGAACAATGTCACACAATCCAATGAATTCAGAAGTTGATCTTGGAGTACATTTAACACAGTTCAGAGAATCGCACACAAAGAAATTTCTCAAATGAGCAAAGTCCATCACACAATCCAATGAATTCAGAAGTTTTCCATATGGAGATACCACACATGTCCTTAGAATTAGATTTCAACAGCTCGGAGCACACACACCACAGTTCATTGTTCTCCTCCCTTCCATTGAGCTGGATTCCTCTTGGGACTATCAGACCTTCTGTCTGACCACTGAGACACGTAACTTCGCTGTGAAGGATGTCTTGTAGATGTAGATGAATGTGTATGTGTAGGATGTAGGACGCACTGGACTGTCATCCCTTGATCGCTTCTGACTACGCACTGGACTGTCATCCCTTGATCGCTTCCCTGATGATGCGGAGTTGGATCGGGTGGAATTTTCAGCACACTTGTTTGTGGTGGTTTTTGGAGGATTGGGAAGGTAGGCAGGGTTTGAGGGTTTCAGAAAGGGAGCTGTCCATATCGGATGACCTCTTGTCACATCTAGAGCATGGTCCACAGCTCAGTGGTTCGTCGGGGCACACACACTCTCGTGGGTTTGGGCATCTTGACATGGCATCAGCATTACCATGACTTTTGTCTGCCCGATGTTCAATCTCGAAATCGAAAGCCGATAACATCTCAATCCATCGAGCAATTCTGTTTTTAGGCTCCTTGAGACTGAACAACCACTTCGAGGCTTGATGATCGGTCCTAACTAAAAATCTTCTACCTAAAAGATAATGCTTGAAGTACTCAGTAAAATGCTTCACTGCTAGTAACTCACGATCAGTAACGCAGTAATTCCTTTCTGCTTTATTCAGTGTCCTACTGCCATAAGAGATTACCCGCTCTCTCCCATCTTGAATCTGTGACAGCACAGCTCCTATGCTCACGTCACAAGCATCGGTGTCCAACACAAACTGGCAGTCGTCCTTCGGGTACCCCATGATATCTGGGCTGACCAAAATCGCCTTCAGCTCATCAAATGCGGTCTGGCATTCTGGGGTCCATTTGAAGACATTGTTCTTCTTTGTGAGCTCGGTGAGGGGTTTGACAATCTGTGAAAAGTTCTTCACGAATCTCCTGTAGTAGCTACCCATTCCTAGTAAAGCACGGACATCAGTTACGTTCCTTGGGGTGGGCCATTCCACAAGTTTCTTCACATTGTCCGGATTAGGCAGAATTCCCTCCTGTGAAATGATGTGCCCTAAAAACGTTACTTGTCTTTTGAAAAGCTCACACTTTGACGGCTTCAGCTTTAGTCCGGCATTCTCAATTCTTGTGAGAACTTTCTGAAGTCGCTCCAAGTGTTCATCGAATGTCCTACCAAACACAATCACGTCATTGAGATAAATGAGACACTTGGTCCACTGGAGACCACTCAGAGCTAACTCCATGAGTATCTGGAATGTTGCTGGCGCATTGCATAGCCCAAATGGCTTGATGGTGTATTCAAATAAACCGTGTCTTGTCACAAAAGCCGTCTTCGGAATATCTTCTTTCTTGATCGGCACCTGATTATAAACCGAGGTTAAGTCGAGGGTTGAAAACCAGACAGCTCCTTCCAAATAATCCAGGCAGTCCTGAGTTCTAGGTAGAGGGAAAGCGTCTTTCCGTGTTACAGCATTAACACGACGATAATCAATACATGGGCGCACTGTGCCATTCTTCTTCCTCACTAGCACTATTGGTGAAGCCCAAGGTGATGTGGAAGGTCTTATTGAACCCTGCTTCTGTAGCTTCTCAATGGCTGCCTTTTCTTCAAGTCGGAAGTCGTCTTGGTGGCTGCCTGATTGGCCTAGTCTGACCAACATCTATACCGTGCTCCACTATGTGTGTTAGACCTAAGTCACACTCGTTTTTGGAGAAAACGTGCTGAAATTTTGTAAGCAGTGTTGTCACTTCTTGGTGTTTCGAGGAGTTCAAGTCCCCCACTGTCTCTTCGTAAAGGGTTGAAAGGTGCGAGGGAATATCTATACTAAGGTCACTTCTACCTTCACCGGATTACAAGCGTCTAGTCCGTCATTCATAATCCAGCCGTCGTCCATTAGAGAATATCCGCGTCCATAATCCAAAGACCTATTCCATATTCCATATAACAGTATTAGCACCAAATTCAAAAAGACAATCATAGTATACATAAACATAGGTTTGATTCCTGCAAGAGAGAAGCGGTCCACAGTTTTCAATGATGCCGGCAAGACATCATGATGTTCCAAAAATATCAAATCCGTATCGCTGATCAGTATTCTTAATCCATAATATTCGTTGTAAAGTCGTCATCTAAAGAATGATGTATCTCAGTCACGCTTTGATTGTGACTGATCATATGAGTACCATGAGGATCTTGGAGTACATGGGTTCATACGGCCCCTAGCCCCGGGTTAAGCGGAATTAGACACAAGTTACGAAACGTAGCGCCATAGATCTTGCACGCTACGTTCGTATTTTGCTATCAGCATGCGATATGTATCGCCAATACCCCTAGCTGCGCCAACACCTGGCTGGGTCACAGAGATGCTATTCTGCAGCATGATCCTTTTCACGGAATCAAAATTCTCCGTTTCCAAAATGTCTTCTTTCTCTACAGCTACTTTAACATCTCCAGAGTTGACGGCTTCAGCAAAACCTACATTTTCATCTTGTTTGATGGATTTAGGGTCAGGAAATGGATTTAACACCCGGACCTTGACAGTAACGTTATCTGCGACATTCACAAGACATGGAGCGACAATCAGACTATGAGCTTCAGTAAATTGTAGCAATGCTTGTATCATGACAGCATGATCATCCGGCTCATTCTCAGCTCTATCCACGAATACATTTATCACCATTTCGGCCATTCCTGGAATCACAAAATGGTCCGCCGCCTTCACTTTTCTTAGACTTGAAGTATTCTGCTCCAATGGGATGATTACGTTCTCCAACACCATATGTCCCTCACTCAGCAATAGGTCTGCTGGCCCACATGGTCCCTATTGTAGAATATCTGTGCTCAGCAAAACATCATATGTTGGCAACAGCTAGCTCACGTTCAAGATGAAGTGGTCCGAGAAATACCTGAAATATTGCCTTTCCTTTGTAATCCAGCTTCCTGCCGTCAGCACAGGCAAGTCCCCTTTTCCCAGTCATCTTCAATTCCGGTCTCTGGTTCTGTGGTATCTTGGAGTAGACGTGGTCGGACACTATGGTAGCTGTAGCTCCAGTATCCACGGTGTATGTGACCTCCGTCCCCTGCAAGGTTCCACTGACATAAACACCGTGATACCTGGGGTTTTCCCTCCGTATAGTTTCGGTGTTAAGAGCTGGAATATCACTGCTGAGTGGGCTGTTTTTCAAGTGGGTTGGTAGAAAGGCCTGTATGACTGGGGACCGTCTCTCGGCCTATTGAGCCGATCCCTGCAAGTTTGTTGACTCTGGATTATTGTGTTGACCGTTAATAGCTGAATTCTGGAAGTAATTATTTTCATGACGTGATGAAGTGATTTCCTCCACAGCGAAAGCATCCTGTGAACTGATTCCTCTCTCCTGATTGTTTGGTTGCTGCAGTGCCACGGGCTTGAGATGGGGGCTGCTGATACATCCTTTTCTTATATACACCAGTTGGTTGTGTATTCAATGAAATGGACTCTATCTTACCGCTCAGAGCGTCAAACATCTTGATGAAATCTGCTCTCAACTTCTGTACTTCTGATACACAATCATCGGGTTTCTCTGTACATGTTTTCTTATCGCTAGTATTTCCAACGGCCTCTGGCTTATCCTGGCTCCATTTCTTCTTACCACGAGTCTGTATTGCTGCTCTAACTCCATCTTTTGGCTCAGGTGGGCACTCCTCGTCATCACTGTCGTTTTTCACAATACGTGTTGGCTTCCTTGTTCGTCTGTCTTCATTGGAACTAGTTCGGCGCTGTGTCTCTAGAAAATTAACTACCTCATACACAGCTTCATCCACATTTCCTGGTTCCTTAATGTATTCAACATGAAATCGTGCCTTTTCATCATTAAGGCCATCAAGGAACTTCCTCAGCTCTTCTGGTTTCTCTGTCCCGGTTCGCATGAGCCTTGTCGTATAATCTTTTCAAATATGCGGCATAGTTTTCTGCACTTTCTCCAGCTTTCTGGCAACGATTACTGAATTGTGCCCCGAAACGCTTCGCAGTTTCTACTTTCTTGAAACGATGATCAAGCTCATCAACCAGTAGAGTAAAGTTACTCCTTACTTTCCTAGGCAGTTGTCCATATACAAATTCCCCAGCTTTACCCTGTATCCGGGGTAACAGCTCACCGAGTTTGTCTGCAGTCGTCCACCCTTTTAGCATGGCTACGTCCTCAAATCTATTAAACCAAACCTCCCAAAGTTCAGACCCAGTGAATGGCGATAACTTGGCGTTTTGGTTTTTCGATCTTGCGACGAAAAGACTATTACTAGATGGTGCTTCATCGCTAGAGGATCCACAATTGGAACTTCTGTAGGCCCTGTCTGAAGGTCTGGTCCGAGAAATGCTAGCTTGCACATGTCTGTTGTCATCACTTGGTGTTTTGTTTCCTCTGTCACCACCACGGCTGCTCTTTTCCTTTGATGCAGTACCCACTTCCTTGATAACATCCGTTAATGTTGCTGACAACTCTGCCATGGCTCCTTTCAATACAGTTCTTCGCCTGCAGATCCACGCTGTAGTATGCGTTCTCTTGGTAGGCCAGAGGTATTCTGGGTAAAATAACCTAAATCAGCCGGAGGTATACCCGGCTTCTGTATGGGCTCTAAAATTTTCTCATGTGATGCTGGGAATACATTCACCACCGAAGATTGTGCCTTAGGTGATGTTGGAGTACCCAATGTGACGTCTCAATTTCATCAGCGCTATCCTGGGTTTCAGCTTCACTTGCTGTAGTACCAATATCTTCACCTAGAATTTTTATGATTCGATTTCTTCTACCCCTCCTTAGTGGTCTTCAATCTGTTCTGTCGCCATAGTTCCCACGTTTATTCTGTAATTCTTGATGTCTCCGGATTTCCTGTGCAGGTCTTCACTTGGTTTGTGTCACTGGACCCGTTAGATAATAACAGGTCCCATTTCGGGCGCCAAGATAATGTAGCGATCACGCAGGTCAAGTGAATTCCAGTTACGACAGATATATTTCAGGCAATCAACATATGAAAACCTGTCAAACGGATTTATCAGCTTGGATAAAGAACACACCCTATGCTGTTATATGTTGACCCTGCACCAATGAAGACCAGGAAACACAAACAAGAAGAAACTGAAACTCAAGATGTATTTCCCAGGATAAAATAAACTCTTCTTTTATTCGTAAAAGCGTTGCTCAGTGTTGTTTCATCTTGTATAATCTAAATACTAGTGAAATATCTATGCATTCATTGGGTGGAGGCTTGCTGAAGTGTATGGAAGCTGCGGAATGGCTGTATTCAAATACTGTAAGACCCAATAAGTTCATGGGGTTGACCACTTGAATCTAATATAGCCCACTGTAGTTGAATACTGTTAGACCCAATGAGTTCATGGGGTTGACCACTTGAATCTAATATAGGCTGCTGTAGTTGAATACTGTTAGACCCAATGAGTTCATGGGGTTGACCACTTGAATCTAATATAGGCCGCTGTAGTTGAATACTGTTAGACCCAATGAGTTCATAGGGTTGACCACTTGAATCTAATATAGGCCGCTGTAGTTGAATACTGTTAGACCCAATGAGTTCATGGGGTTGACCACTTGAATCTAATATAGGCCGCTGTAGTTGAATACTGTTTGAGTTCAATGACCACTAATATAGGCCGCTGTAGTTGAATACTGTTAGACCCAATGAGTTCATGGGGTTGACCACTTGAATCTAATATAGGCCGCTGTAGTTGAATACTGTTAGACCCAATGAGTTCATGGGGTTGACCACTTGAATCTAATATAGGCCGCTGTAGTTGAATACTGTTAGACCCAATGAGTTCATGGGGTTGACCACTGATATACACACAGTATCTAAAACATCAGGTACCCAATGAATTCAATGGGTGCAAGAATAATTTTAGCTGTATACAACTTTCAATACTTCAGAATGCTGTCAAATTGTTGTCTAGCTTCACTTGATGAGGAACTATATGAGAAATGTCTATGTAGTCCATTAATCTGACAGTAACCCCATGATTTCGTTGGATATAAATATCCTGGCTCATACAGGGAGTCAAAGCAGAGTTATGGATTCAGGGACATTTAACATTTAAATTTGTTCTGCAGTTATCTGTAAATAAATATGAAGTTTCTCCGGTTTCTGTGGCAGCTCTGTGAAAGAAGTTTTGGGTCTGTAAGAGGTCTGGAGAGAAAGGTGTCAACTCGGGCAAATATATGGACCAAGTCCCAGAATAATACAAATCTCCCGCTTTTATACACTTCAGTTCACAGCCTCGAACCCAAAATATCGAAGACAAGAAAAGCGTTATATCGCTGAAACTATTCGGAGAATTTGTAGAATTATCACTTACTGGAAACAGATATTAAATATAATTTACACAGTGATCTATTTATCAAAGATAAGCTTTACCTTTATCACAAGTGAAAAATACAACCTAACTGGCTTGAGAGTATTTCATGAATCAAACATGGCTGACTTCGTCTGATGCAGAGTAAAATACTCAGCTGTTTTGAGTGATAACTACCGAAATACATCAAACCACAACTTGTCATGCGATGGGTGATCATGGTAATTCATTACTTTAGCTTCGTTGTGTGAATAAATCGGCGTAACTTTGTTAATTAATGATTTACAGTTCAAAAACCATGGCCATGTGGCACAAACGAAGTATCTCATTACAACAACATGCAATCACAGACTCCAGACAGACTGCAAATATGCTCGAATTAGTTGTTATCACTGAAAATTATCTGTAATGAACTACAAATGACAAAACTGCAGTTATAGAGCACAAAAGAGAGATACCGTACCTATAGAACAACAACTTATAATCAAAATAAAAAAATGCAAATGTAACCACAGTAATTTTGATGCTCGTTTCAGTATTATATCGGAATTACAATTTACATTATTGCATTATGGCAGAGCCACGCCCATTTAGCAGGGCGTGGCGGCATAGCCAAGTTTAGCACCTTACTTGGTTACAGTGACTACATGAAAGAACGAAAGCAAGAACACTTGTTTGTTGCCACCATCATTTCGATATCGCGAATATTGCCCGTATAGTGTGTGTGTGGGGGGGGGGGATGTTGGGGGTAGGGGGGGATGAGTTGCCTTGTGACTTTTTGCGGAAATATATTCTTGTTGTTGAATGGGGTATATCCCAAGGTACAATTTTATCCCACACTATAACATACAAAAGCTCTCTTTAGTAAAAAGGATATCTCAATATATCGATATCCTATTATGAAACTATGAAATAATATATATGGTTAACTTTCATATATAGTGCTTTACATACGCTCCTTTCCAAATGTCACACTTAACATTTTTTAAGCTATGATAACAGCTTTCCATGAATAGCAGGTTTTGACGTGCGGACGTTCTGTGGAGTACTTTCTAGGCGTGTACAGGTAGCTTTTCTCAGTGCGCAAAGCGGATCTTGCAATACGCCAAAACGAAACTCAACGGATATTCGGTTTTCCGTACGACGTCAGACGTTACAGGATAGTTTTTCGGGGTGTTCTTAAATTTACCGCCTTTACCCCATGTTGAGGCGTTTACTCCATCAGACGTCCCGGGGTTCATCCATTAACATCAGATGAGTTATTTGTTTGAGCTGATCTATCATCACAGCTCCAGAGCTAGCGTATCTAATTCCGTCTAAGCCGGTGCTAGGGGCCGTGTGGATAGTCTCTGTCTCAACATGAATATCTGCAATAGAAGCGCGACTGAGATACTATGGCTACGTCCGAGAATCCACCGTATTCTCGGAGTAATTAATTTTAGATTCCTATATAAGATATACTATATATGTCTTCGTTCAAATCGTACTTTGACTTACCAGCTTTCATAATGAAATAAAGTTTCTTAAATATATCTATGTGTAAGATTTTCGTCAGTAATTCGGCCTCAGTTTTCATCGATATAGTGAATTCCATTGATAACTATTAAATTTACCATATTATGACATCATGTCTGCCCATGATGTCGCCTGAAACAGCATACCCGAAACCTGCACTCCGATAATTCGTTGCCACACGTGCGATCACTCATACATAATCTTAAAGAACACATTTTCCCATTTTGAGCTTGAACAAGTATGCAATGAGTGAATTCCTATTTGCGTTACCTTTGTAAGTTACGATCGCTGTGAACCACTCAGACTTCGCGCGCAAGTCTACCTTACACAGTTCGATATGGAGAAAAATTATCAGACTTTGCACACGGGTGATTGCTGAAACTCCACGAACCGTCCTCGATACGGGCCTAGAAGTATATCGATGGAGAGATTTAGCCGAATGTTATTTACATTTAAGACTTTCTTAGTAAAGCTGGTAAACGTGTTGTGGTGGTTGACAATAAACGAAAACAAAAGCCGATAGAATAAAGAGTAAAACCTATATCTGTATTGAATGCAGCTTTTACTTTCCAATGAGCATGAGGGACATCAGTAGTATGCTCTACTGATTTAAACGCGCATTTTCCAGGGAGATAACTCTTGGTGCCCGCGATGATTTTTGACATATTCCTGGTTATCTCCCCTGATTCGAACATTTGCATATTGAATCTATGAGGCCGCGTGGAGGTCGAGTGCACTATCGTTCCGATCTCTAGTTGGCATGTATTCCTCCGCGGTGATGCGGTCTGGCGGCGATGCGGTCTGGCGGTGATGCGGTCTGGCGGTGATGCGGTCCGCCACCGCGGAGAAAAAGTAGTCCCCAGACTTCAAATACGCTGCATGGTCCGATTGGGTCGTACGAGGTATCAATGTGAAGCATTCGTGAAAACGCATCCACCGGGATGGGTTTGACGTGGAACTGACATCATTCTGCGCATGCGCAGTAGACAAAGTGTATGGAGATAGACGTTTTGGGGTCTAGGTGGGCCACTAGTGGGCCGATTGGATCGAGTGAGGTATCAATGTGAAGCATACGTGAGGGAGCTTCCAACGGGGTGGGTGTGACGTGGAACTGACGTCATTCTGCGTATGCACAGTAGACAAAGTGTATGGAAATAGACGTTTTGGGGTCTAGGTGGACCACTAGTGGTCCGATGGAGTCGAGTGAGGTATCAATGTGAAGCACTCGTGAGGGGGCATCCGCCTGGACTAGTGTGTCATCTGTTTTCAACATTCTGCGCATGCGCGGACAGGGAATTGTGGGGAAAGGGTATGGAAATAGACGTTTTGGGGTCTAGGTGGACCACTATTGGTCCGATGGAGTCGTATGAGGTATCAATGTGAAGCAGTCGTGAGGGAGCATCCGACTGGGTGGGAATATCGTCAGTCTGCGCATGCGCAGTAGACCAAGTGTATGGAAATAGACATTTTGGGGCCGACATGGGTCAATATTGGTCCGATGGTGTCGTATGAGGTCTTATTTTGAGCTCTCGTGGAGGAGCATCCGACTGGACTAATGTATCGTCCGTGTTCAACAGTCTGCGCATGCACAGTCTGGCCGTAGTATAGAAAGCAGGCATCTTTGGGGTGCGTGGGGATGTGTTTGGGGTACTAAACCACTATAGGTCCGAATGTGTCGTTGGTGGTGTTATTTTGTAGCTCACGGGGTGTAGACCACGACTTGAAGGCATCTCCACGCCACCTGTGACGTCATCGGTGACGTCATCAGTGGGAGTAGTAGCGAAAGCGAGAGTTTCGGAGGTGCAATGGCGTGCGTTTGGAGTAGATAACGGCCTATTTTTCCATCCAGCTACCTGGTAGAGTTACCTGTGAGTGTGAGTGTATGCGCGCGTGTGTGTGTGAGTGAGTGAGTGAGTGAGTGAGTGAGTGTGAGTGAGTGAGTGTGAGTGAGTGAGTGAGTGAGTGAGTGAGTGAGGCGTGCCCAACGCCGGTCTTAACGCATGGACGCACTAACGACGGTGAATGAGTGAGTGAGTGAGGGAGGGAGTGAGTGAGGTAGTGAGTGAGTGAGTGTGTGAGGTAGTGAGTGAGTGAGTGACTGATTGTAGTAACGCCCGCCAACGCCAAGCTCAACGCTTCAACTCCCTGGTGAATTAGCCCAAAAGCTCTCATTTTTCTAGACACTAAATCATTGAAAATGCAGTGAGGTGCGTCAACGTCCGTCGTTACGCCTTAACACCCGAGCATAACGCCTTGACGCCATGATATAGACAGATGAGAGAAAAACAACAGCAACGACATGGATGACAGATGAGAGAACAACAACAACAACAAGTTTTCATATGGTTTATTCTCCCCAATGTTACATCATACCCACGCTGGGGGAGCCGCGTTGCGTATGTTTACAGTTCTATAAGACTTTTGACCAATCAGAGGCCACCATTTGGTCCTGTCATACTCGTTCTTGCCCGTTAGATGTATTCTCAGCTGATCTTGTCCAATCAGAAATCGCCATTTCAGAAAGTTCTATCTTCGGCCATGTTCGCTCTGAACTGTTTGTTCTAATCGTCATCGGGCAGGCCAGGATACCGTTGAGGCAACATATCCTCAGATAGTTGTTTGCGCATTCTGAGTATCTGTCAGTGCATGGGTGAATACATTCATCCGATGGGAAGATTCCGTAATTTGGTCACGAAGAACATGACATTGGTGACCCTCTCCACTATCCACTTGATGTTGGGGCGCTGTTCATAGGCCCATCCCAAGACATCCAATTGGTCCACTTGGTCCAGCATGGGCTCTAGAGACGCCCGGTTAATTTTGGTAAACGGTTGGTCAAATACCCGGATGTTACTGCTCGGGTAAAAGTATCGGACTTGGTCTGTCTCCTTCTGCTGCAGCACATAACCAAACGCCACTACCACACACCACCGCTACACACCACCACCACACACCACGGCACATCACCACCACCACCACCACCACCACACACCACCACCACTACCACCACACACCACCACCACCACCACCACACAACACCACCACCATCACCACACACCACCACCGGGCTTTGACACCCGTCAACGCCACCACCACCATCACCACCACCACCGCTACACACCACCACACACCACCACCACCACCACCGGGCGTCAACGCCCGTCAACGCCACCACCACCACCACCACCACCATCACCACACACCACCACACTCGTTGACACCCAAGTCCGACAGATAGTGAGTGAGTAAGTCTTCCGGTTCCGGTCACGTGACAGTAAAGATGGAAAAGCCCGGAAGTAAGATGAGGACCCGGATGTAAAACCACAGTACCTGGTGTACCCTATGCCCTACGGGCTATAGGGTACAGGGTGGTGGTGGTGGTAGTGTGTGGCGGTGGTGGTGGTGGTGGTGGTGGCGTTGACGGGTGTCAACGCCCGGTGGTGGTGTGTGGTGATGGTGGTGGTAGTGGTGGTGGTGGTGGTGTGTGGTGGTGTGTGGCGGTGGTGGCGTGTGGTGGTGGTGGTGTGTGGTGGTGATATGTAGTTGTGGTGTGTGGTAGTGGCGTTTGGTTATGTGCTGCAGCATAAGGAGACAGACCGATACTTTTACCCGAACAGTAACATCCGGGTATTTGACCAACCGTTTACCATCATTAACCGGGCGTCACTAGAGCCCGTGCTGGACCAAGTGGACCAATTGGATGTCTTGGGATGGGCCTATGAACAGCGCCCCAACATCAAGTGGATAGTGGAGAGGGTCACCAATGTCATGTTTTTCGTGACCAAATTACGGAATCTTCCCATCGGATGAATGTATTCACCCATGCACTGATAGATACTCAGAATGCGCAAACAACTATTTGAGGATATGTTGCCTCAACGGAATCCTGGCCGATGACGATTAGAACAAAAGGTTAAGAGCGAGCATGGCCGAAGATAGAACTTTCTGAAATGGCGACTTCTGATTGGACAAGATCAGCTGAGAATACATCTAACGGGCAAGAACGAGTATGACAGGACCAAATGGTGGCCTCTCATTGGACAAGAGTCTTCTTGAATGTAAACATACCCAACGCGGCTCCCCCAGCGTGGGTATGATGTAACATTGGGGAGAATAAACTATATGAAAACTTGTTGTTGTTGTCGTTCTCTCATCTGTCATCCTTGTTGTTGTTGTTGTTTTTCTCTCATCTGTCTATATCATGGCGTCAAGGCGCTATGCTAGGGTGTTAAGGCGTAACGACGGACGTTGACGGGCGTCACTGCATTTCCAATGATTTAGTGTCTAGAAAAATGAGAGCTTTTGGGCTAATTCACCAGGGAGTTGAAGCGTTGAGCTTGGCGTTGGCGGGCGTTGCTACAATCACTCACTCACTCACTCACTCACTCACTCACTCACTACCTCACTACCTCACTCACTCACTCACTCACTCTCTCACTCACTACCTCAGTCACTCCCTCACTCACTCACTCACCGTCGTTAGTGCGTCCATGCGTTGAGACGGGCGTTGGGCACGCCTCACTCACTCACTCACTACCTCACTCACTCACTCAGCCCCTCACTCACTACCTCAGTCACTCCCTCACTAACTCTCTCACTCACTCACTCACCGTCGTTAGTGCGTCCATGCGTTAAGACGGGCGTTGGGCACGCCTCACTCACTCACTCACTCACTCACACTCACTCACTCACTCACTCACACAAACGCGCGCATACACTCACACTCACAGGTAACTCTACCAGGTAGCTGGATGGAAAAATAGGCCGTTATCTACTCCAAACGCACGCCATTGCACCTCCGAAACTCTCGCTTTCGCTACTACTCCCTCTGATGACGTCACCGATGACGTCACAGGTGACGTGGGCATCCCTTCGAGTCGTGGTCTACACCCCGAGAGCTACAAAATAACACCTCCAACGACACATTCGGACCCATAGTGGTTTAGTACCCCAAACACACCCCCACGCACCCCAAAGATGCCTGCTTTCTATACTACGGCCAGACTGTGCATGCGCAGACTATTGAACACCGACGATACAGGGGAGATAACCAGGAATATGTCAAAAATCATCACGGGCACCAAGAGTTATCTCCCTGGAAAATGCGCGTTTAAATCAGTAGACCATACTACTGACATCCTTGCTCATTCCATCATCCCAATTAAGTAATGGTTCGTCTATCAAATCCATGCCATGACGGATAGCTTGTACACCGACACGAATATCAGCCAACTTCAATCGGAAATATTCGGAAGCTTTTGAGCTCTCCGAACATGCCCATATTTGAACGAATTAAGCGCCAGGCAATGTATCCATCTTGTTGCTTTGAAGTCAGATGTTTATATACTATCCGAGAATATTTTTATTTAAGATATGCCCTCGTGTTTTCCCCTCACGGACTTCAAAGAGTTTGTCCTTCAGCTTCTTCTCTACTTAAACTTGGCCTTCATCTAATTATACCGAGATCCCACGAAGGTAGCGTATTGCCCCAAAACGCCGTCCGTTCATTGGTTGATATTTTATACGAACAGTTCCAGTAATAACTGTACAGCCCTAATCTGCCTACCGGGCCTGGTACGGAGATAGGAGTACACAGAACTGCATTATGGAGGATGGCTCATTCACACTCATAAGTTGACCTGTGTTCGGCTCCCCAACAAGTACAAAACATGTGTGTTGGTGACATGATCAAAGCTTTCGATTGAAATGATATATATTTAATATTTGAATTATTTCTACTTCCGAACATCCTCATTTTCTTGACGGGGAATATTAAAAGGAATGTTTTGAGAAACAATAAAACAGGCAAAACAAATAGAGTTTACACATGCGAAGATTTCTTGCTTTATTACTCGGAATACGCTAGCACGCGTCTCCGGCTATCTAAGACCCCTGGAGCTTCCGAGGCCTGGGCGGCCCCTGGACCCGCACCTATTTATGCTGTAATAGTGGCCCCTCCAATCACCAATTGCTTCCGCCGTGCCTGATATTCATATCACTCAGACCGGGCAATGGCTGATTGTGTTTTTAGTTTTCGATAGATTAATTCACTTTCCCTTATCATGAAACTCTATTAAGATAATTTGCTAATGTTTAAAATTAAGCACACTGGCAGCTTTGAAGCTGATGATTTCAAAACATCCGACAAATCGATGTCCTCCGTTACCTCCATGGAAGGAAAAGAATTTCTAATATGGTATGATCGAGGTAAATTATGCCATTGGTTAATATCTCCCAATACATCCCATCTTGACCACGTCAAGGTTTCTATTTGTGAGCCAAAGGATAGAGATGCCCCTGGTTTTAGCGAGGATGAATACACCCCAGCGTTTGAGTCACAATGCACCCCACGTACTGACACGTATACGGCACTGGATTATCGGAGTGCAAGATTTTACAGTGCTTCGATGATCTTATTTGACAGATTGGGATTATTATTATCTGGATTAATTATCTGTTTAGCTTTAGCATGTTCTATTCTGACACATTCTGTACAAATACACCCGAACAAATCTATTGATAAAGCGAAATTGTCCTTTTCTCATATTTGATACCACTGAAACAGAATTAAAATATTTAACTAAATTGAGCATAAATAGGTGTCGCATTAAATCCAGGCAGCAACTTTGATGAGTTCATATGTATTCACCAATGATCACATGTCTGCTGGATGGGCTGCGTTTGTTGCGTGAAGTATAATTGGAACGATACGTATTTCTTTTATGCACATGTCGACGGGTCTTTCTGATTCTCTGGTTTTAACCGCAAGATTTCGAGGGAAAGCTTGCGATGTATTAGTGGTTATTCTGATAACGGACCAAACCGGAGGGAATTAGCCTCAGCACTGTTTATAACCGGATGTAGTGAGCTAATAATCCAATTAACACAGTACGAGGATACAAAAAACATCTTTTGGTAATATTGCTACCAGGAAAACATACGGTTCGCGGTTTACCGATTTCTTCTTTGCTTAACAAAATTCGTATAATCTGTATAATCTGATATGGGGCAGATAGCGGAAACCATAACCAGTCTTTCATGCACGTCCATCTCTCCATGTGCGTCCATAGTAGAGTGTTGAATATCATTTGCCTTCCTCATATTCGCACGGATGTGTGTATAAACGAGGATATGGCGTATTTATAATAATCACCCCCACCCCCTTTAATTCTTAGACAATATGTTTGACCCCAGCGAGCCGACAGGTGCATTGACGAATGAGTACCGGTGTACATTTGTGGTGCGTAATCTTCCTCTCCTGCCTATATCTACAGAATGGAGCAGATTTTCCACTATTGATAATTGGTGTAAATAAGAAAGGATCATTGTGATTACATTGATTATAGTTTGTCAACTTCGAGTCGTAAATAGTCCAGTTATCAATACTTCAAAATATTCTCAATAATTTAACATTAGGAAGGAGGAAAAATCAAGAACCACAAAATTAAGCCTGGAGTTTCGCGTCAGTAGAAGGACAGAGCTTCCCCTGTTAGTGGATAAGGATGAGCACGCGGAATGTGGAGAGTTGCGTAAATGAGGCGTGCCCTTTGACCTTGAACATTTGATACGGGTCACGGAGTGAATTGAAGTGATTCCCGAGTGGAATGTTGCGAGAAATTACGTCATCTGTTACGGCATCATTTGTAGTTCGGATGAGAAGGAGTGCGTAAATAGGGGTGCGTTCCGCGGGACTAGGTGGGCTATACGTGGTCCAACTGTGTCGGGCATGGTGTATTGTAGCCCTCGTGGTGTAGAATAAGACTAGGGTGCTGTCCACGTTGATCCGTGACGTCTTGCTTTGCATGCGCACTCGGAGTGCAGTAGAAAAAGGACATTTTCCTGAACTATAGACCATTCGTGATCCATGGTGTTATATTGAAGCACAAGTTTTGTAGAATACGATTGAGGTGGTGTCGTTGATCTGTGACGTCTTGGTGCGCATGCGCACTCGGGTTAAGTAGTAGAAAAAACACATTTGCACAGCTGGACTCACTCTGTGGATTGGCCATACACTGTTTACATCCAAGGCCATACAACCCACACACAAATCACACTTACGCCCCAATCCAGCCCAATCTGCGCTTTCTCTTCTGTTGATGACGTAACAGTCACGTGATGTATGATGACGTCATTTCTCTCATTTAAATATCATTGGGGCGGCTCAATGTGAATTGATTATACACTGTGTACACCCTAGATAATTCAATCCACACACAACCCACACTTACGCACACAATCTAACTCGATCTGCGGTTTCACACGTTACCGACGTCGTTACAGTCACGTGACCAGTATATTCTTCTCTGGATACATTTTCAAGTTCAAATGCACTCAGTGACCTCTGTCCAAGGTCAACCTCAAGTTCTACGGTCAAAGGTCACTTCCTTCCCCGCTTACGCCTTATGAATATCAAGAGATTTCGCCTTTATAAACTTCTGGGAATCCTCAGAAATAAACATCACGGGGGGGTCTCAGCCAATCACATCCAATTGCATGTATGAAACCCAAGCCGATAGATACCTAGGCGAGAGGTGCGTCGTTCGATTGCCATGATGACGTCATAATATTAATTATACGGATTTTGAAAAAAAAGTCTCTGTCTCTAGAACAGGACGGTAATAGAGGCGAAACTTACACAGGTGGATAGCGCCCGATGTCGCGCATAACTTTATTGCCATTATGTTGCCATAGTGATAAATTATACAGATTTTTATCTGTCTCCATATAAAAAAAAGGAAACTCGCACCACCGGATAGAGAATAGTGAACAATTGAGAATTTTAAAAGCTGAAAGGCATAAAAGCAACAAAAACGTTAATCGTTTCATTAGCGAATGTCAACGCTGTACATACAATGTATTAGCAGTGATCTATATGTGTAATTCACTAAATAATAAACGATCGTTCGCGAGTAAATACTAATACGCAGACTCAATTTTCAACTGGGTCAGTAGTATATAAAACACCGATTGAGTCCCATTGACCTTTTTGCACTTAAACTTGGGGAGGTCATGAGGAGGTCATGGGGCGGTCACGTGGCGGTCACAGAGGTCAAGGTCACTATAGTTCCGGCAAAGGTCACGTGACATGTGACCTCAGGAGTGTGACTCGATCGGGCGTGACCTTGGAGCGGGGAGGGTCGAAAAAATACCTGAAACCGTGGGAAGGAAGACATATATTAACAAACATAATCTATAGGTGTTGTACCATGTTATTAGGATCAGTCTAGCATCCGTGCGACCCCAGTACATCTTCGCAAAGATCAACAAAAGAAAATGGCGGCTCCGCTTGCTGTGGGAACGCCGTTTCGACATCACGGCATCGATAATGCTGCCCTCTAGAGGCAGGATGGAATAATAGGTGCATGTAAAATTTCTCCAGATATAAACAGCGGAATACGGACTTTACCTCTGCAATAGGGGCCTGTATTATACAATATACGGGAAAATGCCTGTATGGGGTATGCGTGGCGGTCATTTTTTTTTATGTTACTATGTGTTGTTTGGTCTTGTTTTTCACGTCTCGCCACGAAAAACACAATGAGAAGGGTCTCGAAGGTAAGCGGTGACATTTTTCTAAAAGTACCGGGTATGTCTGTATATAGGCCCATACTGGCTAAAGAGGGGGGTAGGTCCATACTGGAATTTCTTTTGTGGGTTTTACTATGGGTTGTTTGCTCTTGCTTTTCACGTCCCGCCACGAAAAACACGATGGGAGGGGTCTCGAAGGTAAGCGGTGAGATTTTTCGAAAAGTTCACGGAGGTCTGTATATGCCCATATACCGCGATACTGGCTATGGGGGTATAGGTCCATGCTGGGAATTTTTGTGTGGGTTTTACTATGGGTTGTTTGGTCTTGTTTTTCACGTCTCGCCACGAAAAACACGATGGGAGGGGTCTCGGAGGTAAGCGGTGAAATGTTTTGAAAGTACCGGGTAGGTCTGTATATAGGCCCATATAGTCCCATAATAGCTCAGTGGATAGGTCCATACTGGGTGAACATTTTGGGGTCTAGGTGAGCCCCTAGTGGTCCTATGGTGTCATATGAGGTCTTATGTTGAAGCTCTCGTGGAGGAGCATCCGACTGGACAAATGTATCGTCCATTTTCAATATTTTGCGCATGCGCAGTCTGGCCGTAGTAAGCAGGCATTTTGGGGATGCGTGGCGGTGTGTTTGGGGTAGAGATGGACCACTATTGTTCCAAATGGGTCGTGAGAGGTGTCAAAGTGAAGCTTTTGTGTGGTACAGTCAGAATGGCGTGTTTTTAGTGCAAGTTACGTCAATCTGCGCATGCGCAGTTGAGTGTAGTAAGTAAAGTGGTCATTTTGGGGGGTGCGTGGGGGTGTGCTTGAGGTAGAGAGGGACCGTCCTTGGTCCGAAAGTGTCGTGAGAGGTGTCAATTTGTAGCTCTCGGGGTGTAGACCCCGATTTGAAGGATGTCCATGTCATCTGTGATGGCATCGGTGACGTCATCAGTACGAGTAGTAGCGAAAGCGGTCATTTTGGAGGGTGCCTGGGGGAGTGTTTGGGGTAGGGAGGGACCATCCTTGGTCCAAATGTGTCGTGGGAGGTGTCATTTTGTAGCTCTCGGGGAGGTAGATGTCCATGTCATCTGCGATGTCATCGGTGACGTCATCAGTACGAGTTGTAGCGAAAGTGGGCATTTTGGGGCAGTGAAGTAAGGTATTTGGTTTAGAGATCTACCACTATTGGTTCGAATGCGTCGTGTGGGGTGTCATCTTGTAGTTTTCGTGGTGCAACTTCCTATTTGAGGGATGAAGCGTCATCTGTGACGTCATTAGTACGAGTAGTAGCGAAAGTGGGGATTTTGGGGTGTGGAGGAAGGTGGTTTTGGGTAGACATGGACCATCCTTGGTCCGAATGCATCGTGTGAAGTGGCATCTTGTAACAACGCCCGCCAACCTCAAGCTCAACGCTTCAACGCCCTGGTGAATTAGCCCAAAAGCTCTGATTTTCATGGAATTGTCACTAATTCATTGGAAATGTAGTGACGCCCGTCAACGTCCGTCGTTACGCCTTAACGCCCTAGCATAACGCCTTGACGCCATGATATAGACAGATGAGAGAAAAACAACAACAACAACAAGGATGACAGATGAGAGAACAACAACAACAACAAGTTTTCATATAGTTTATTCTCCCCAATGTTACATCATACCCACGCTGGGGGAGCCGCGTTGGGTATGTTTACAATTCAAGAAGACTCTTGTCCAATCAGAGGCCGCCATTTGGCGCTGTATCTGTCATATTCGTTCTGGCCCGTTAGATGTATTCTCGGCTGCTCTTGTCCAATCAGAAGCCGGCGTTTGAGAAAGTCCCATCTTCGGCCATGTTCGCTCTCATCCGTTTGTTCTAATCGTCGTCGGACAGGCCTGGATATTGTTTGGGCAGCATGTCCTGAAACAGTTGTTTGCGTATTCTGGTCGCATTTTCCAGGGCCTCAGTGGGTGGTAGCCCCATATCCTCTTTCAAGTGACGCTTGGTCTTCATGATGGACCTGTGCGTGGGGTCGCCTTTCATTTCAAGCGGTAGTAAGGTATACTGTTCATAGATCGCCATGGCTGTTTTCCTGATGCAGGGGCGCATTTGGGTGTACGCCTGTTGTAAGTTATCCTGTCCCGCGTCCTCGATCGCTGCAGCGTGAGTATTGATAGCTGCTGTCACAATACGATCCCAGAAGGTAGGTTCTGCCTCACTTTCCTGGGATGTAGGCTGACTATCCGAGGTCAAGCTCTCCATATCAGTAGACGGACTGTCAGCAATCTCTGTTTCGGTATCAGTCGATACACTCTCAGCAGCCTCTGTATCAGCATTCGCCTCAACGGACTCCTCGGGGTCTTCAATCCCATGTATATTTTTTGTGTCGCATCATATCGTAATGTCTGGTGAACGTGCGTTCGCACTCAGAACAAGTATAAACCATGTTGACGGTTGAATGTCGACTGTGCGTGTTTTGGGAATACACGTGCTTTCATAGACGTCCGCCAACGCCCACTGTTACGCCTTAACGCCCTATCTGTACGCCTTAACGCTCGTCTCAACGCCTTAACACCCATCTCAACGCCTTAGCACACTTTCTTAACACTTTAACGTCGTTTAATGATGCGTTCGAACAAATGTTTCTTTTGTGCTATTGCTCTGACATACGCCGCTTTCCAGTTCATGCCCGAGGTTTTCAACATCGACGCTGTTTTTTCGATTTCCATATGAACCGCATCCTTATCCAACAATTTCATATGTGTCACGAGGTCGAAAAACTGCTGACGTAAAGCCCGTCGTAGTCTGGGTGCCAATCTGTTATGGGCTAAAATTGCGGCTTCCTTTTTAAAATACCCTTTGTGTTAAAACTTGTTTTCTGTGGCCCTCAACGTCTCGCCCATCTCGGCGTCCATACTTTCTTTGAACAAATCCTTCCATAGCTTCGAGTTCACATTATGTTCATTCGCGGTTGAGTGATATCCCGGGACTGATGGTATGAAGCGGACCCGCTGTATGGGGGTGGGTTGCTGCTGCTGGACGGGTGCTGCCAGGTTTGGACTCGGCGGATGGTGTAGGGGTATATGACGTTGCGGTGATCCCTCGCCGGGTAACAGGTGGGTCGTCAGGCGGCGATCTTCGGGGGTATGGGCTTTTAAATCTACGAACAGATAGCCGTACGGACGACCTGTCGCCCCTTGAAACGCTTGCATAAAATGGTCGATGTTCTGAGGATAAATTCGACTACCAATCACACGGATTTGTGCTCTGTCAATGGGATTGGAGAACAACGCAGCGTATTGGCAGTTCAAGGCAATGTCTCTGGACGCCTTCCCTTCAGGAAAGAGAGTTTGGGTCAAATAGAGGTCTGACAGATTCCGATGGTGAGATCCTTTAGTAAACAAGCCGGCGACGTGTGAATTATTCTTGGCCGCACTCATCAGATCATCTAGCACTACCACGTTGGTCTGCTCGGGGTCAAAGTATTACGGTTCGTTTATGTCGTGAGGAATCCCTGGGGCGAAGCTCACATTCTGAAACCTGGTAGTTTCGTAGGCGGGCTGCCATTGGCTAAAACACCAACAACACGTGCCGGAGCTGGGGTTGCCACACCTTCCTCTAAGAACTTCATAACCCAGGACGTCTTTCCACATGCCGTAGGGCCGCTCACCGTCATCGTATATAGATGCCCTACAGCTCTTGTTGGACCTATAGCGGGACTCGGCGGTGTCTCTTGGTTGTGTTTGCGTTGAATGTGCCTGAGCATACTATCGCGACGAGAGAAGGTTCTCTAACAGAACGTACACGTACACGACATGTTCATCAGTCGACCAATACATATGGACTGATGAGGGACACATGTTCATTCCTATATTTACAGACACCATCACCAACACCACCACACACCAGTTCTACCACCACCACACACCACCACCACCACCACCACACACCACCACATACCACTACCACCAGCACCACCACATACCACTATTACCACCACCACCACCACCGCCACCACACACCACCACCACACATCACCACCACCACCGCACCCTGTACTCTATAGCCCGTAGGGCATAGGGTACACCAGGGTGTGGGTGCACCAGATATGTCTGTGTGTGTGCGCCTGCGTACGATGTCACTTCCGAGTAGCGCAGGGTCAAAGGTCACATCCGTGGGTACTGTGGTTTTACATCCGGGTCCTCATGTTACATCCGGATCCGGTGGTGGTGTTGTATGGTGGTGGTGGTGTGTGGTGGTGGTGGTGTGTGGTGGTGGTGGAGGTGGTGGTGGTAATCGTGGTGTGTGATGGTGGCGGTGGTGGTGGTGGTATGTGGTGGTGTGTGGTGGTGGTGGTCGTGGTGGTGGTGGTAATGGTGGTGGTGTGTGGTGGTGGTAGAACTGATGTGTGGTGGTGTTGGTGGTGGTGTCTGTAAATATAGGAATGGACATGTGTCCCTCATCAGTCCATATGTATTGCTCGACTGATGAACATGTTGTGTACGTGTACGTTCTGTCAGAGAACCTTCTCTCGTCGCGATAGTATGTTCAGGCACATTCAACGCAAACACAACCAAGAGACACCGCCGAATCCCGCTATAGATCCAACAAGAGCAGTAGGGCATCGCTATACGATGACGGTGAGCGGCCCTACGGCATGTGGAAAGACGTCCTGGGTGATGAAGTTCTTAGAGGAAGGCGTGGCAACCCCAGCTCCGACACGTGTTGGTTGGTGTTATAGCCAATGGCAGCCCGCCTGCGAAACTATCAGGTTACAGAATGTGAGCTTCGTCTCAGGGATTCCTCACGACATAAACGAACCGTAATACTTTGACCCCGAGCAGACCAACGTGGTAGTGCTAAATGATCTGATGAGTGTGGCCAAGGACAATTCACACGTCGCCGACTTGTTTACTAAAGGATCCCATCATCGGAATCTGTCCGTCATCTATTTGACCCAGAATCTCTTTCCTCAAGAGAAGGCGTACTTTGTGTTGCTCTCCAATCTCATTGACAGAGCACAAATCCGTGTGTTTGGTAGTCGAATTTATCCTCCGAACATCGACCATTTCATGCAGGCGTTTCAAGGGGCGACAAGTCGTCCATACGGCTACCTGTTCGTAGATTTAAAAGCCCATACCCTCGAAGATCGCCGGCTGACGACCCACCTGTTACCCGGCGAGGGATCACCGCAACGTCATATACCCCTACACAATCCGCCGAGTCCACACCTGACAGCACCCGTCCAGCAGCAGCAACCCACCCCCGTAGAGCGGGTCCGCTTCATACCATCAGTCCCGGAATATCACCCAATCGTGAAGGACCAACCCGAACCCGTACAAGGGAATGAACATAATGTGAACTCGAGGCTATGGAAGGATTTGTTCAAAGAAAATATGGACGCCGATATGGGCGAGACGTTGAGGGCCACAGAAAACAAGTTTCAACACAAAGGGTATTTTAAAAAGGAAGCCGCAATTTTAGCCCATAACAGATTGGCACCGATGCTACGACGGGCTTTATGTCAGCATTATGTCGACCTCGTGACACATATGAAATTGTTGGATAAGGATGCGGTTCATATGGAAATCGAAAAAACAGCGTCGATGTTGAAAACCTCGGCCATGAACTGGAAAGCGGCGTATGTCAGAGCAATAGCAATAGTTCGAACGCATAATTAAACGATGTTAAAGCGTTAAGACACCAGAAAAATATACATGGGATTGAAGACTCCGAGGAGTCCGTTGAGGCGGATGCTGATACAGAGACTGCTGAGAGTGTATCGACTGATACCGAAACAGAGATTGCTGACAGTCTGTCTACTGATATGGAGAGCTTGACCTCAGATAGTCAGCCTACATCCCAGAAAAGTGAGGCAGAACCTACCTTCTGGGATCGTATTGTGACAGCAGCTACCAATACTCACGCTGCAGCGACCGAGGACGCCGGACAGGATAACTTACAACAGGCGTACACCCAAATGCACCCCTGCATCAGGAAAACAGCCATGGCGATCTACGAACAGTATACCTTACTACCGCTTGAAATGAAAGGCGACCCCACGCACAGGTCCATCATGAAGACCAAGCGTCACTTGGAAGAGGATATGGGGCTACCCCCCACCGAGGCCCTGGAAAAAGCGATCAGAATGCGCAAACAACTGTTTCAGGACATGCTGCCCAAACAATATCCAGGCCTGCCCGATCACGATTAGAACAAACGGATGAGAGCGAACATGGCCGAAGATGGGACTTTCTCAAACGCCGGCTTCTGATTGGACAAGAGCAGCCGAGAATACATCTAACGGGCCAGAACGAATATGACAGATACAGCGGCAAATGGCGGCCTCTGATTGGACAAGAGTCTTCTTGGATTGTAAACATACCCAACGCGGCTGCCCAAGCGTGGGTATGATGTAACATTGGGGAGAATCAACTGTATGAAAACTTGTTGTTGTTATTGTTGTTGTTGTTCTCTCATCTGTCATCCTTGTTGTTGTTGTTGTTTTTCTCTCATCTGTCTATATCATGGTGTCATGCTAGGGCGTTAAGGCGTAACGACGGACGTTGACGGACGTTACTGCATTTCCAATGAATTAGTGACAATTCCATGAATATCAGAGCTTTTGGGCTAATTCAACAGGGTGTTGAAGCGTTGAGCTTGGCGTTGGCGGGCGTTGGTACAAGATGCCACTTCACACGATGCATTCGGACCAAGGATGGTCCATGTCTACCCCAAAACACATTCCTTCACACCCCAAAATGCCCACTTTCGCTACTACTCGTACTGATGACGTCACCGATGACGTCGCAGATGACGCGGGCATCCCTCAAATTGGGGTCTGCACCACGAGGACTACAAGATGACACCCCACACGACGCATTCGGACCAATAGTGGTCCACCTCTACACCAAATACATTCCTTCATTGCCCCAAAATGCCCACTTTCGCAATAACTCGTACTGATGACGTCACCAATGACGTCACAGATGACATGGAAATCCCTCAAATCTAGGTCTACACCCCGAGAGCTACAAAATGACATCTCCCACGACACTTTCGGACCAAGGATGGTCCCTCTCTACCCCAAAAACACCCGCAGGCACCCTCCAAAATGACCACTTTGGCTACTACTCGTACTGATGACGTCAACGATGACGTCACAGATGACATGGACATCCGTCAAATCGGGATCTACAACCCGAGAGCTACAAAATGACACCTCCGACGACACATTCGGACCAAGGAGGGTTCCTCTCTACCCCAAACACACCCCCACGCACCCCCCAAAATGACCACTTTACTTACTACACTCAAATGCGCATGCGCCGATTGACGCGACTTGCACTAAAAAACACGCCATTCTGACTCTACCCCACAAAAGCTTCACTTTGCCACCTCCCACGACCCATTTCGACCAATATTGGTCCATCTCTACCCCAAACACACCCCCACGCACCCCCAAAATGCCTGCTTTCTATAATACGGCCAGACTGCGCATGCGCAGAATATTGAAAACGGACGATACGTTAATCCAGTCGGATGCTCCCCCCGAGAGAGCTTCAAAAATGCGACTGTATGGGCCTATATACAGACCTACCCGGTACTTTTCAAAAAATTTCATCGCTTACCTCCGAGACCCCTCCCATCGTGTTTTCCGTGGCGAGACGTGAAAAAAGCGACCAGACAACCTATAGTAAAACCTACAAAAAAAATCCCAGTATGGACCTAATTTTACATGCACCCATTATTCCACTCTGCCTCTAAAGGGCAGCACTATCGATGCCGTGATGTCGAAACGGCGTCCTCACAGCAAACGGAGCCGCCATTTTTGTTTGCTGATCTTTGCGAAGATGTACTGGACAATAAACGCTCGACCCTGGGGTCGCACGGATGCTATACTGATCCTAATGACATGGTACAACACCTATAGATTATGTCTATTACTACAAGCCTTCCTTCCCATGGTTTCAGGTAGTTTTTCGACCCTCCCCGCTCCAAGGTCACGCCCGATCGAGTCACACTCACACTTGCCGGAACTATAGTGACCTTGACCTCTGTGACCGCCACGTGACCGCCCCATGACCTCCTCCTGACCTCCCCAAGTTTAAGTGCAAAAAGGTCAATGGGAGTCAATGGGTGTTTTATATACTACTTGCCATAACTCTCATATTTCGTCCGCAGTCAGTCTTCGTTGAGTCCCGTACTTCACCGTTGTCAGAGGTTGTCAACTTACTGAATAAAAAAATTCGTATCTTAATAGCCTTTACCTGAAAGTATTCTCGTAGTCCACATTGTATCAAGTTTGGAGACACCTCGTTGTTTTGACAATTTCCTGATGAATATGGTCATTTAACAGTTGCCATCGTCGTTTAGTGTAGATGGACAATTGATATCCGATAATGAAGTCATTGCTTCGAAGTTCAATGAGTATTTCAACTCTGTCGCTGCGAAGTTAGACTCCGAAATACCAGATACTGGTGCCAACTTTAAAGATTACTTGGATAATCCTACGCTTAACAATTTTCAATTTTCTCCTGTAACTCCAACTCTTGTGAAGCAAACAATAATGAATCTTAAACCAGCATCACCGGGACCAGATGGAATTCGAACCTCTTTGGTTAAGCTTGTCTGTGACTATATATCTACACCTTTGTCCTTTATTATGAACTTGTCCTTTTCTTCCGGTATTGTTCCAGACGTCTATAAATCTGCCAAAATAACGCCAATCTTCAAATCTGGGGATCCATCTGTATTTTCAAATTACAGACCGATTTCTGTACTTCCTTGTTTCAGCAAAATATTGGAAAAACTTTCTGTTTCCATGGTAATGGATTTCTTGGATTCTAATGATATACTATCTAACAACCAGTATGGATTTCGATCTAACCATTCCACATCTCTTGCAGCTTGCTCACTATATGATGCACTTACCACAGCCAAAGAATCAAAAAATTATAGTATAGTCACCTTCCTTGATCTATCTAAAGCTTTCGACACCGTTAATCATGATATACTACTCTCGAAATTAAATCATTATGGTTTCAGGGGCATTTCGAATAATTGGTTTCGCAGCTACTTGTCAGGCAGAGCGCAATCCGTAACCTACAATGGAATATCTTCTTCAGCACTGCCGATTACTTGCGGCGTACCTCAAGGGTCAGTCCTTGGTCCGATCCTCTTTTTGATTTATATCAATGATCTGAGTAGTGTCTCAAACCTACTTAAAACCATACTATTTGCAGATGACACGAGTACTATTTACTCATGCAAAAATGCTAGACAGGCTTTCCTTACCATGACACAGGAATTGGAAAAATTCTACAAGTGGTTCTGTGCAAATCGGTTATCACTAAATATTAATAAAACGAAATACATGTTAGTTAAACCAAACACCAAGCAAAAAGTGACTGATATACCAATGTTGACTATTGCGGGAACAGAAGTTGTAATCGTCGAAAAATTTTAATTTTTAGGTATAATTTTCAACAATCGACTAAGTTGGACAGATCATATAAAGTATATGTGTAACAAGATCTCTAGAAATATAGGAGTAATTAACTGTATTAAGACCTCGATAAACAAGAAAACCCTCTATATTTTGTATTACTCTTTGATTTATCCATACATGTCTTATTGCAATATTCTCTGGGGAAATACTTATGTCACTCATCTAAATCCATTGCTTTTGCTACAGAAGAGGGCTTTACGTTTGATTACTCTATCTAAAAAACTCGAACACACAGAACCCCTATTTAAAAAGATGAACATCCTTCATATTTCTAAGTTGAATATCTACTCAACACTTCTCCTAGCACATAAAGTTTTTCATAACTCAAATCAATTGCCAAAAAATTTCCAAATCTACTTCAGAAAACAATCATCAATAAATCGTTATAACACACGTGGTTGTCGTTTCAACCTATACAGGCCATTTTACTTATCCAATGTATCATACTACACAGTCAAAATAGCTGGACCACGAGAGTGGAATAAACTGCCCTCCTCGTTCAAAGAAATTTTATCCACATCTCTCTTTAAATCTAAACTCAAATCCTATCTTATCAATAACTAACCAGTTTCACAGCAGGAGTTAATTCTGACCCATGTATGACTCCGTCAACAGAAATGCCATCTTTAATCTCTTCTCAGGGATAGAACAAGCCCCATGGGGCTTTATTCCCGCCAGTATTTAATTATGTATCCAGTTGTAATATGTACATATATTTATATACGTTGGTATTGGTGAATAAACAATCAATCAATCAAAACAGCGTGTACTGTTTCATAATTTGACGCAGTATCTTTTCCGTCATCGAGATATGGTCTTCGTTAACCATTTCATGCGATTATGCTGAACGCCCATCGTTACACCCTAACACTCGTCTCCACGCCTTAACGCTGTATCGTAACACCTTAAAGGTGAACTGAAAAGCTTTCCAATGTTCTGTTAAAATGTCATAAAACAATAACTTCTATAGTTGTTACAAATATGTGTGGCAATAGTTCTGTGGGTTATTGTTATATTTTGGGTATATGAGAAGTCAAAACTTATACCACCAAAAAACGAGAGCCAGAACTTTTAAAAACGTCATCGCTTGCCTCCCGCTGTTTTTGGAACGTCATGACGTTATAGTGGTCCTCGCTCATTCATCCGACGTAGCAAGACATCACATTTAAATAAAATTTGAATGAAGGAGACCACTATAACGTCATAACGTTCTACAAACCAAGAGAAACAAGCGATGCAAGTTTTCAAAAATTAATTAAGTCGATTAAATGTAGAACGTGATAGCCCGAGGGCAAGGGTTGACAAGGGTGCTGCCTTTCCGCGTGTCACGCTCGCGATGAATTTCGGAGGGTGTTCGACCCTCTTGTACTACGCACTTCGTCTCGCATTATTCAGGGCGGTTTTCGACCCTCTTGTATTACGCACTTCGCCTCGCACGAAGGATTTTAGTACACTGGCTGAAGTAAACTGGCCAATGGATTTTCTTCCCAGAAAAATAGGTACTACGCAAATATACGCAAATAGGTAGAATCTGTAAATGTACACCTATAAAGCCTAGAAATGTTGTTTTTAGCCCAAAAAACATTGTCAATTATTTCCCTCTTTTTTTCAAAATCCATTACAAGCTCCATATAACGGGAGGAACTATAGGTATGAAACTCACGCCGTTTGTGTACCCAGGGAGGCACGTCGTTCGATCGCCATGATGACATCAGAGTTCGTCATAATATTAATTATACCGATTTTGGGAAAGACTCTATAAATCTAGAACGAGAGGGGTTATAGAGGCGCTATAGAGAGGTTATAATGCACCGTCATCGTTAAAAACGTCATCACTTGCCTCCCGCTGTTTTTGGAACGTCATGACGTTATAGTGTTCGATCGCCATGATGACGTCAGAGTTCGTCATAATATTAATTATACCGATTTTGGGAAAGACTCTATAAATCTAGAACGAGAGGGGTTATAGAGGCGCTATAGAGAGGTTATAATGCACCGGATATAGGACATAGCTCCGTATGACGCGCATAACTTTATCGCCATGATATCGTCATAGTGACTCCGAAAATGAAGGGATGGAACTAGCACCATCGGATGAAGAATAATGAAAAAAAGAGATCTTGAAATGCTGAAACGCATAAAAGGAAAGAAAATAAAACGAAGCTACAATGTTAATCGTTTTATTAGCGAATGTGTACAAACGATGTATTACCAGTGATAAACGTGATTAATATATGACCATTTGGGAGTAAGCACTATAATACGCAGTCTCGATTTACATCTGGGTCCATCTCTAATTGTTCGCCCGCAGAGTCAGTCTTCATTGAGTCCTGTATTTCACCGTTGTCAGAGGTATTCAACTTACTGAATAAACATTTCGGCGTCTTAATAGCCTGCTTGGAAGCATCCTCGTAGTCCATATCGTATAGAGCTTAGAGACGCATTGTTGAATATGGTGAATATGAATATTTCCTGATGAATATGGCCATTTAGCAACGTATACCATCGTCTGATCGTATTAGCATCGTCTGATCGTAATGCATCGTCTGATCGTAATACATTTGGTGCAGTGTTTTCCATCGTCGGGATATGGGTTTCCTTATCCATTTCACGCGATTCATTTTAACCGAAGCTCATATGAACAGTCACAATCAAAGCGTGACTGAGATACATCATTCTCTAGATGACGACATTGCAGCGAGTGTCATATGAATTAAGAATACTGATCAGCGATGCGGATTTGATATTTTTGGAACAACATGATGTCTTGCCGGCATCGTTGAAAATTGTTGACCGTTTCCCTCTTGCAAGAAACTAGCCTATATGTTTATGTATACTATGATTGTCTTTTTGAATTTGGTGCTAATGCTGTTATGTGGAATATGGAACAGGTCTTTGGTTTATGGACGCGGATATTCTTTAATGGACGACGGCTGAATTATGAATGACGGACCAGCCGTTTGTATAATTGCCCCAAATACTGGTGTTTCCCCCATTCAATATCTTTACGATATCCCACCGTTATAGGCTTGTCAAACCATTTTTTCCAGACATTATATGTGCAAATTAGTGGATGGGCGTATTTCCACAGGAAATGCCTTTTCTTCGCAGTCTCTCTCATCGTCTGAAGCGTATCTCCTTTTACGTCAGTCAGACCCATTTTCTCTTGAAACTTGCCGTTATTTCTGTATTCAAATCACGGTGGACGAGTGTTCGTCATTAATCTCTCTCTCGTTTGCGCATCGTTCTCGATCTCCTTAGGCCGCTACTATACGAGACAGGGTAGTACAATAATGGGCTCCGAGTAGGGGCTACATGGGACCCCGGAGAGTAGGGGTGAGGGCGGGGGGGGAGTCGTCAGCTGCTGACTTTTAACTCTTGAAGTTATCGCATCAAGAGGATAGCGCAACAGTGGTTGCCTTACATCTTTTTCTTGCATCTGTGACTGTAGAAAACCCGGTGAAGTATAGAGGACTGGCTCTGTGGACGAAATATGAGTGATGGTTGAAAATCGAGACAGCATATCAGAACTTATACTAACGAATGGTCGTATATTAATTACTGAATTACACGTAGATCAGTGGTAATATATATCGTATGTACACCGTTGACATTCGCTCATAAAACGATTAACATTGTAGATTCGTTTTCGTTCCTTTCATGGGTTTCAGCATTTCAAAATCTCTTTTTCTCGTTATTCTCTATCCGACGGTGCAAGTTTCATTCTTCTAACCACTCCTTTTTAAATTATGTCACTATATATATGCGAATCATCTGGGGCTATCCAATGGTGTCAGTTTCGCCTCTAAAACCCCTCCCATTCTAGAGATATAGAGACTTTTCCAAACTCCGTATAATTAATATTGTGACATAACTATGACGTCATCATGGCGATCGAACGGCGCGCATATCTCCTGGGTATCCAACGGCTTGAGTTTCATATATCTAAGATCTCCCGTTCAAGAGATATGGAGATTTTAATGAATTTTGAGAAAAAAAAACCGTAGGTGAACAATTACAGTATAATTTCATAAACTTTTCGGGGAAAAAACTCCATTAGCATCCTACCTCAGTAGGATTTTAATACGGGTATTAAAATCATTTGTGCGAGACGAAGTGCCCAGTACAAGAGGGGCGAACACCGTTCGGAATTGTCCGTGAGTGTGACACGCGGCCGAAAGGCAGACCCCCCTTCTTGTCAAGCAGTGACAATTAGCCGTTCTGTAGTTAGCCGGCTTTATTAAATCATGACACGTCCTCGGACTAATACGGTATACTTCGGTACGCGTGACGTCATGCCCAGCTCAGCACCCGCACTTTCACACTACTAGTATTATGTGCCAGTAAGGTGGTTGCCACGCATGGTAGTGGAATTGCAAAGGCGATTACTCTTCGCGGATCGCTCGAACTGTTCACACGTGGTAGTTTTGTATGTTTTATTGTGAGAAGTCTTTCGGTCTTTCCAAGCGATTGAGCAAATTTTCAATCTGTTAGATTGAGGAAGAATGAAATTAAACTACTGGGCAATTGAAAAAATAAATCCAACAGATTGAACAGTCATAATCTAGAATACAGAATCCTTATTCTGTACCACAGAATCCTTATTCTGTACCACAGAATCCTTATTTTGTACCGGTAGCGGTACTCTATGTTTAATGAATTAAGATTATAAAGGAACCCAGCAGACTTGATGACACCTGTTGCCGAATATACCACGGATTTATCATATTAAGATACCCGTACTATGTCCTAAAACCTGTTACCATATATGCTGTCACAGTTTGTTAGAATGAAAGATCTGAAATTACACTATCGCGAGCGTCAGACGGGTTTCAATCCGTCTTAATCCGCCATCTCCCACCATAAACCACCCTGTTTGACATTATAATGTTATATTAGTTATATTTAGAATATGTCGCAATCAATGACGTCAAAATACGGTATGTTTTATCATGTTCGATCGTGTTATACCGGTATGTCATATATGCTAAGTACAAACACAGAGTCTAAGGTAGGCATGGAGTCTATAGTTGGACAGAGCATGGAGTTAAATAACTCCATGGACAGAGTGGGTCATACGGTTTCCCTGATATATAGCGGAAACTCTTTTGTAGACCTACCTGTATCACACAACTGTTGAGAACAGTAACGTATCATGATATCGATCATAAAAGATAACTTTTTAATGGGCCTAAATGATGACTCAGTGAAACGTGCAAGTGAGACATATACATTAATATAGCTAATCTTCAGTATATCTTACTAATACCTAGAGTGGCTATCGGAACTTGGTGATACTTGGTAAGAGTCGCTACTAGAATCGGTCCGATAAGAGAGAATTAGGGGGCTTAACAGATGGAAATGTTCTGTAGTTTAATGGGAAAAGAAGAGTACGGTATAAGGTTGTGTTGAATGTGGAGAAGGTATACAGTTTAGAATGTGTCTGGACTCTGTGGGGATTACGCAGTGTCTATGCGACACTGATAAGAGGAATCATGTGTAGGACGGGTTGGGGGAAACGGGGTGCACGGCGTGTCCATCGCGGTACGTTGGAGTCCCCAAGTACATGTCCATCCATCCACTTCGTGGCCGGCGGTGAAAAGAAAAGAATGTTTATCGTATATTTTTAAGCTCCCGAAAACATTGGCTCAAGGCAAGGATTAATTGTTGTTATTAATTAGATCATAGTTCTAATGCATCCCTGTGAAGCCACACCCCGCTACCACCTATCACACCCAGAGTTAGATAGGGAGGGCTCTGGTAATCCGAGAATGATGATAAGATATTTATTGCCATAAAACATCTGGCGCCCACATGGAGCGAATACATAAAACATAAAAAATTCTTCGTGGACGACGCCGGATTACGGCAGCATACTGAATGTCGGATCTGACGATTTCTTCCTGCAGCAGCATATCGAGAACCCTCGTAGTAAATGGCGTTATCTCGGTACATGGAATGAAACGGTTTCCGAGTCATGATTCACACATTGCGCAATGATTTCCATCACTTCCCGCCTATTATTTTCTTCAAATTCCGGGTTTTGTAATATCGATCGTCAGAACACTCCCGTCTGGATCCATTTCGCAATATTTTCCTAGTGCGAACTTCAGGGGTGCTCTTAAACTATTTATATTTACTCATGAACTATTTTTCGCGCAGTAGCAAAACGCATCACTCAGTCTCAGTCGGCATCTTCAACAAACATGGAGGAGGCGTGATTGGAACTGGTTGTTGACGCATCGTTACCTAAATATTGCTCAAGAAAGTGAGACTTCCCAATAACAGGTAAAATTCACCTTGTTTGAAAAAGCTGGAGTACTTCTTCGCGCTGTAAGATGACATGTTATGATATTACTCTGTCTTATTTCGATACATTTTCAAACCGGCGGCATCTTCAACCGAGAAGTATTCTCCACGCAGCGGTTGTTTTCGTTTTTGGTTACTATGCTGTATGAACATAAATGCTGGTCATATCAATGGATGTACGTTGCTGTGTGAATACTTGGGCGCGGCAAGTTGAATATTGGGGTGGGGGCGCAAACGGGGGTGATGATGTGATGACGGATGATTTCTGATGGCGCATGGGGTGGGACAGGGTTAGAAATGGAGGGGGGAGGTAGCCAAGTTGACATGGCTTCGTTCGTTCCTACTACGCCATGATGCCTTTCAATAAACTTACATGTACACTCCGGGATCACACAGCTTCATGTGTCGTTCGGCTCCATCCGGCAATAAAACAACCCCTCCCAGCTCTCTGTCCATTTGTTTTATCGAATTCGGCAAAGAGTTTGATTGCCGTGAAGAGCTCATCCATCTACAATCAGTCTTCAAACAGCAACGGTCAGTTGAATTCGCCGTCATTATATTCATACGTGTCACGTGATCAGCAACGTATCGTGCGATCACGTGACCGGCCGTACGAAAATAATGGCGGAAGTTCAACCGGTCGTTGATGTTTGAAGACTGATTGCAGACGGATGAGCTCTTTACGGCAATCAAACTCTTTGCCGAACTCGATAAAACAAATGGACAGAGAGCTGTGAGGGATTGTTTTATTGCCGGATGGAGCCGAATGACCCATGGAGCCGTTTGAACCCGGAGTGTACATGTAAATTCATTGAGAGGCATCATGGCGTAGTAGGAACGAACGAAGCCATGTCAACTTGGCTAGGGGGGAGGGGGAAGAAATCCTCCCCAGAATTTTTTGTTGTTGTGATTTTATGTGATTTAAAGGAGTACTTAACCTTATTTTATATATGTTCCTATTACAAAGGTTAGACTCTTAAAGAAATATAGCCAACTATTTTACTTTCGTTGAGGGCGATAACCTATTAGTTTTATTACAATTTGTGAAGTCCACATCATCATCATCATCATGTGAAGTCATTGTTGTTGTTGTTGTTGTTTATCTGTAAATCCACTCTTAACTCGATGGGTACTTTCCACTGGTGCTACAAGAAAAAATCACATGGTGCTATATTCCCAAAATGCTGTTTGTTCTCCTATGCTTGAGAAAGTAGGCGGCGGGCGGTGTTCGATCGATCAATACATGTTCTCCGACTCATTGATGCAGAGTAGGGGGGAAAAAAACACAAAAAACAAAAACTTGTATATACAGTGATAAGGTAGATAGAAATAATATGTACATTATAAACTGGAGAAACATGGTAATGTTATTTACAATCCTTGTTCGGGTGGCACAGCTGTTGCGACTAATTTAAATACATGTTCTAGGGAGGGTAGGTCTTTCCCAGGTAGTCACAGAATGCTCCCACTATCTTAGAATTGTGCTCCCTCGAGAGGACCTCACTGTGCCCACTTAGCACCTGTAGGTTGATCTCCCCCACAATAGATCCTTTCTCCCTGTTGGAAAGACCCAGAGTCTTGATTCACTTTGTCCATCAGAGAATCGCGTTCTTCCTCAAATCTCGAGCACTGGAAGACATAATGATGTACTGTCTCAGGTACATTGCAGACACTGCAGTCTGCTGACGTTAAGTTGGTGTTCAGCTTCAGATGATGTTTCAGTTTGGTATGACCACTGAGGATCTGGTTCAGGCAGCTTTCTTCTCTTCCTCTGTGTTTATGGAAAAACTTTCTGGTGTTTGTCTTCTTGATCACAGCCTGTACACAGTTTACCTTTGTGGAGTTTTCCAACCGTCGTTGCCATTTGACTACTGCCTTCTTCCTCATGTGTCGAAACACTGAGGATTTATCATTTGCGAATTCTGATTGCATAGACTGAGCCTCTACTGCTGCAGTTTTAGCATACTCATCAGCAATTTCGTTGCCTCTTATACCACGGTGACCTGGACACCAGTGGCATCGGACTCTTGCTCCACGTCTCAAAATGGTTCTAGCTGATGCTCTAATAGCACTAATATCCTCTGCTCTGTTGCCTGGAATGTCTGAAGAAAAGCTAGACACAATAGCAGACTGGCAGTCTGTGAAGATGTTTACATCTGCCTCCGCGGTAGTGCCTGCTACATATTCTAGACCTAGTCGGATACCTACCACCTCCCCAACATAATTATTGCCCACCTTGGCAACGGCTTTCTTGAGACATATGGGAGCAGATTTGAGACCCTTGAGGAATACAATGGCTGATGCCCCTACTGGGCCTGGGTTGCCTAGTGCTGACCCATCTGTGAAAATGACTACCCCATCAGTCTCCAACAGTTTTAATTTCTGCCTAACAATGTGCACCTGGTCTACTTTGCTGTTGCTGAACTCCTGACTGACTGAGCACTCCCTGAATAACTCTAACCCGTTATCCCTATACTCAGGGTTAGATGCAGGATTTTCGCCAAAGTCCTTGTTTGAAAATAGCTTTGTCGTTATTTGAAAAAAACTAATTTTGCAAAATGGCTAATATCACCCAAATGGTGTTGAACATGCCAAAACATTGTCAGTTTGTGTTCTTTGAGTGTTTTACACAAACTACTGTGCCTTTTGCCCCTGATATTCACTTTAATCTATGAGTTTTCTAAAATAAAGTCATTTGATTTTGTGGAAAAATGGTCATTTGATTTTATAGTTGTGTCCTTTTTAAGGACGCTGTGAGACCCTGTATCTAACTCTGATACTGATAGTTTTTCCCCACTCAAACCAAACTCTCTCAACCTGCAGAGCAAAGCAGAGGAGATGGATATCTTTCCCTCTGGGCCCTGTCAATGTGCGACTGCAGTTCTTGCACTATGGGGTCAGTGTCGCTATGTGCGAGAATTCTCATCATTTCTTCTGCTTGTCTCAGCCTGAGGTGAATGTCGACTGGTGTGCAATTAGTCAGGACTTCCAGTGTTTCTGTGGATGTGGAATTGAGACATCCAGTCGCTTTTAGAAGAGCTAGTCTGTGCACCTTCTCAAAGTCCCCACATGCTTCCTTACCTGAAGCCGCCACCACAGCAATGCCATAATCAGATAAGGATCTAAAGGCACCAAAAGCTGCTGACTGTCTGGCATTGGAATGCTCAGTGAATTTGAGTTGGTCATCCAATATAACACCAAGAAGTTTTTTAGAGCGTACCATGTTAATTTTTCCCCCTTTCAGGACTAAGGTGACTTCTTTCCTTACCAGGTTTGGCATGTTTGGTGGAGCGAACAATAAACCGCAGGTTTTGTTCGCTGACATGACCATGTTCCAGTCACTACACCAAGTTTTGCCTACCGTGTCTTATCTCCCTGTTTACCTCATCTACCAGGATATCTAAGTTAGGGCCACTTCTCAGGATGGTGTTATCATCTGCATACTCTGTGTGGTCAGACGAGGGACTAAGTCCTTTCGTAGCATCTGAAGTGTACACATTACATAGAGTGGGAGAGAGCACAAACCCCTGTGGGATACCCAGTTTGGATGGAAGCCATCCAGTGGACGCCTCATTGACAGTGAACTTGGACTGTCGTTCACTAAGAAATTCTGAGATATAACACAGCAACCTGCCTCTTATACCCATGTTATACAGCTTGCATATCAACCCCGCTCTCCAAACACGCTCAAAGCAGCTGTCAAAATCCATAATCACCAGAATGGCATATTCTCCCCTATTCCAAGCCTCATATATTTTTGGGATCAGGCGAATGAGTGCACGTGTGCTTGATCTAAACTTTCTATATGACTCATTAGTGTTTGGAAGAGAGCCATCGCACTCCAATCTCCAGATGAGGCGTAATGGTCCGAGAAGGTTAACTTTCATGTTAAGTCATGTTTCCGCTTTGAGGTCGACGTGGGCACCGCCATATTGTCTGTGGGATGACGTGGCTGATGACAGCATTCAGGACAATGTCCCGGCTAACGCTTGATCCAGTGACGTCCCAAGTACAGCATTTGAATTACTTTGGGTTCAAGTTTTAATTCAAGGAAAAACATGGCGCGGCAAATCCCACGGGGGGGAATTCCTAAAAGGAAATTGGTTTAGGTTATCTTTGGCAACTGAAAAATTTCTTCCCCAAGTTTTTCAGCTGAGACTTGCCCGATTCAATTTGAACAAAATTTGAGACTGAGCGGTAAATTAAAAGAGCGTCCTCAGGGGTTTTTTCAGACGAAAATCCTTTATCGAACTCAATTTCAAAACTTGAAAACTCAATGTACTAACTTGAAAACTCAATGTACTAAAAGTACAATAAAACTCAATTTTTCAACTTTTTAGTCGTGTAGTAGATATAAAACTCAATTTTTTATTATTTTAGTAGTACACTCCAAACAATCTTTTATTTGATCGCTTTTTCATCGCAGAGAAAAATACAAATGTTAAAAATGGCATAATAATAAACATGAATGTCCATTTTGTTATGCATGTACTTCAGAGTGAGGTATGGAGGTTCACACAAATAAACTACTGAAGTGTAATTGCTAAAGTAAATCCCATGCAACACATGCGGATATATGGAATGGAGGGGGGTTATGCAATGATCTCTAATGTCATGGCCTGTACCATTGGACTAGATTCTTTTCCATCACACAATGTTTTTAATTTATGTCCAAATTTAATATCTTCATTATATTTCTCAAGTTAAACATTAACCGACAGAAAACTTCTTAAAATTTTATTTCAGTATTTCATTATAAATATCTATGATACGTAAGAACTAAATAAAACACGTTACCAGCTTCACCTGAATGCGTTATTAACGCTTAATTATATTTGGATTTTACAGTGAAATGTATCAGAGGTGAAGTGTGCCAGACCTGTTGACAGTTTGTGGGTTTATGTGGTGTTTGACTTCAGTATTACAGAAATTATTTGTTAATATCTTAATTGGTAGGGTGGTAAAAATATCCAAAAACTCAATATCAGCTTGTGGATGGGCCGTAAAAACTTGGAAAAACTCAATTTGAGCATAAAAAAAACTCAATATTTTGTATTGGGTAGTAAAAATTTGGACTTCTATGAATCCTTGTAGGCATTTAGAAGTCGACGTATAATACAACTGCTATGGATAACAACTTCTTTATTGCTGTGGAGCTGACGTTTCGTTGAAGATACTTTCAACTTTTTCAAAGCTAGCTTCTCCAACGAAATGTCAGCCCCACAGCAATAAAGAAGTTGTTATCCATAGAATAGCATTGTGTTAGAGAATGTTTTGATCATTTACCTTGCCACCTCTGGGTCCCTCATGTAACCAACATCAATTGAATTGCCAATGCAAATTCCTTGACCGTCTCATGTTCCGGAAGAGCAAGCTTACATATAGGGTTACGGGTTACATTTATAGGACTTCACGCCCGGTGGCACATGTACTGTGTGTTGACAATGAAATTAGTGTCGGGTTACATTGTAGATGCTAGATCAATAGGCATTGAAATGATGTCATCAGAAGTATCTGCTTGACTTTGTGACCATACTTTATATATTGAATGGGTGCTGCCTTGGTCATGTTGCCCGGCAAGGTTAAAAGTTGATGTGCATTTCTTCAGCGAGTTGATTCATATGCCATTATTGTTTCCATATTAAATTGATGATGGCGACAGTGTGATGGAATTGACTGGAAAAATTTGTTGGACTGTTTGAAGAACTGGGGAGATATTATTCATAATTTTAGCTATTCCATGCATTCATCCCTCATAACACTTTTGTTCATCTTGGTGATAAACACATACACAAAGTTTTGTCTATAGAGATGAAAAATATATATTTATAGATTTTGTTTCACATTCTGTTTCATAAATTCAATATCAGAAGTATGCAACTCCTAGCTGAAATTGGGGAAAACTGTGAAAATATTACACCATTTCACCTTCAAAAATGGCCGCTCGGCGGACAGTAGTTGTGCCTCACAGACGATGTAGCGTTTCCGGTTGCTGGGGGTCGCACCCAGCCGCCAGAAACGCTACATTGTCTGTGATCCATGCCTTGTTCTTAGAGCCGCGCTATGGGCGAATGTGCACCGTGTTATAGCTCTAACAATACAGACTGAACTGTTGACGCTCATGAGAACGAGGTAACACATTAAAAGTGGGGATATCCACTGAATTCAGCAACAACAACATACTTTTCCTTCACGCGAGAGGGTAATACAAAACATTCCAGCATTCAACGGTTGATCAGCAAAAAAAGACACGGTTAGATATCATGAAAAATAGCTTCGTCTGGTTTTATCACCCCTCAGCCCATAGGGCTGTGGGGTCTTGTCGTTGCCATGTACGTACGTACGTCCGTCCGTCCGTCCTAGCGTCCGTCCGTCAACATGTTCTTGTCCGCTGAATATCTGCAGATCTATGAAGTCGAGCCTGACCAAACTTTGGTGAGAGCTTCCTGAATGTTGACTGATGAAATGATTAGATTTTCAGATGGCTATGATGATTTTGTGATTTTTAATTTTTTTTTTTTTATTTATTGATGGCTCAGCTTTTGCACTGTTATCTATGCCCATCAACATGTTCTTGTCCGCTGAATATCTGCAGATCTATCAAGTCGGGCCTGACAAAACTTTGGTGAGAGCTTCCTGAATGTTGACTGATGAAATGATTAGATTTTCAGATGGCTGTGATGATTTCTTGATTTCTAATTTTTTTTTGGTATTATTTATTGATGGCTTAGCTTTTGCACTGTTATCTATGCCCATCTGGAACCCTTGGTTGCATGTTTCAGTGTGAATTTTGAAGGTTCCCTGATACAAGAAAGCCTGGTCCATTCAAGATTCTCATTGAATGAAGGACAACATTTTTCTTTAATTTTGCTATTAAATCATTCTATTCTACATCATATGATTTATCCTAAAACTTTTGCATGAACCATATTTGTGTCCACACATTAAACTGGTACAACATAATGCTTCAATTTTTGTCACCAAACATGTTACTGTACCTTGGAAATAATTTAAAACGAGTGATTAGGAGAGCCCATTTTTAGCCTGACTCGGGGCAATTTTGAACCAGTTTGCATACCTGCAGCTTATTCCCGCCCCCCGCCCCCCCCCCCAATTAATGATAAGGGTGGGCCTGTGTCAATCAGTGTGTTTACTTGTTATCACACTTGTGCAATGCATAAATTGCCACTAACAGAGCTACACTTTCCTGCATGCTGTAATCCCAGCACACCACTCACGTGAAACCGAAGTCTGTTATATACGGTATCCAGGATTTTTTGGCAGGTTCCGATCCCAAACTCCCAGTTCCTTTTCATAATTCATTATTGAGGGTCCAATTTTTTTAAGTGAATTTCGGCGCAAAGAGCCTGTGATCAATCACAAAACAGAGGTTTATTAACATGAAATTCAATACCCAGCTACATGTATGCAATCGGATCAATATTGAGGCTCCCAGAAGCTTTTTCTAGGAGTATTTCCTTCAGAAATCCTTTCAAATTGAACAGCAACAACACTTTCGTTTTTTGTTTCATTTGAGTTTTGGGTGCCCATATGTTTTCCGAAACTAAATTGACTCTAGATGCAGCCCTGATCCTACTTGACTAAAAAAAAAACAGGCTGAGGGGTCCATGCACCTTTTAGGTGCTTGCCTACAATTCATGTTTTCTTTGTTAGGTACCATCAGTGCTCACAAAACCCGGTCGACATCTCGCCAATGGCCACTAAAAAATGACAACTGGCGACTGTATTGTTCAGTTACTCGCCAATGTGTCGATTAAAAAATCGAGTAGATTGCCAAAGTGGCGAGTTAATTTTTTGTTCATGAAGTGTTTAGTCGCCAAAGTAATTTTGTGTTTAGTTGATCAGGCAGCGAAATCTGATCAGGCAGAAAATGTACAGGAGAGAATAATGCCGACGATACACATATATGAGGAAAGCCTAGTCTATTTATAGAGCCCACGTGGTCTGATGTAATATCCGCGCACTTGAAACCATGTGCAGGCTAGGCATGGTCGATTCCTTATTTGGCGTGACACAACAAGATCACATGCTCGCCGCAGAAAAGTTAATTCACGACCCGCTGACTGTTCTCAGCCAATGAAATCATCGTAGTAGACCTTAACGTAAACAAATTCTATGAAAAAACTTGGCGGGAATTTTCAAGGTCAAGAGTTCCAACGGTGCGCCCCATTCCAGTGCAAAGAGATGGTACTCCAAAAGCACGACACATGCATTTTGACTTTAGTGTCGCTGCTAAAACAATTAGTCAAGTTACACCAGCTCAGTAATTTGGTATGCTGAAAGACACACATCATGTGGTAAAAGTTTGGAGAGAAGAGTTTGGAACTTTTGTTTCACCTGACCGACTTTCCGTTCTGGCCATTTCGGATTTGTGTAACCAACACACGAATGATTGTTTCGTTCACGCAAAATTTCAAGGGTACTCTGCAACATGTTTTGTTTTTCTCTTTTTTTTTCAAACTAACACTGGATTGGCGAGTGAATAAAAAACGTCAGGTCGACAATGTGGCGAGTAAATCTTTAGCCTTACTTGCCAAATGGCGACCAACTGAAATTTTTTTTGGTGACCCCTGACCATTAACTTTTTTTACGTCCTCTAATTTGGGCTTTTTTGCTCTGTTATTAAGAGCATTTTGTGGGACCTGTTAATTTGGGTGCCGGTAAACGGTATGTAAATCAGCCTGTATACGGCCCTGAAGACATTTGTACATTAAAAGAGAAGAAAACATGTGACTAATGTATGGACACCGAATGAAAGATCTATCTCCCCCATATTCAAAAATGTAAGCAATATTTTTTGCGATTTTTTTCCCACTCGATTAAATCGGCATTCAACCTGCGCATCGTTGTCTCTCAAGAGTGCCACCATTTTGGGTCGGGTCGTCTAAGCGTGTGACGTCACCCGGGCCTCGCCGCTCTTTAGCGGGGAAATATAATGACATTGCTTGGTGATGTATTACAAATCAAGCCTTTCTTACATTGGAAATTATTACAATTTGACAGGAATAGGAACTGAAAATCGTGATACGACTGAAATAGTGTTGAAAGACTGATAAACTCACTCCAATTTATTGCTCCAGCCTCAATGTGCAAAAGTTCTCCCCTGATGCGTTTGGTGTAAAATTCTGCTGACCGACATTATGCATCCACTGTTTCATTACATCTGGTTTCAAAATTGGAAACCAATGAAATGTCACGGTTTTTGGAAGTTTTGGATTCCCAGTTCTGTTAGAAGTTCCCAGTTCCCAGTTCGGGTTCAAAAATGGCCTGAATCAGGCCCTGGTTGAACATCGCATGGTATCTATAGTTTTCGGTAGTTTTCTGATTCTGACTAAAATACGCCAGGATTAACAAAACGAATCACTTTCCTTGGGAAATTTTGAAGATTGTCTCCGGTCACATAGCCATCTTCTTTTCCAATGTCACACTAGGTTTATTAATAACTATTAAATAAAGGTACGGTACCGATGTAAAGAGGAAAACCCAAATAACACAACAGCATAGAAAACACACCTGCACTAAAAGTCACATGATCACACCAAGGAACGAGGATAAACATGGACTGTGGTCTGGCTATATGATCACCTTTTAAACTGTGTCACTTCATCTTGAAGCTTCCAGTTTTCAAGGTCTTTTCAAGGCATACTACTTCCACTGGAATTGAAGCATTACAGATCAATTTGGCTGATTGCCTGGGGCAACTTAGAAATCCGCCGGGCTACCTAACGCAGTGAAATGATAACCCATCAGGCAACCGGCCATGCTTTCGGTGCCAAGAGCAATGACCACAATATCTCAGTAATGTTCTAAATCCCAGAGCAATGACCACAATATCTCAGTAATGTTCTGAATCTCAGAGCAATGACCACAATATCTCAGTAATGTTCTAAATCCCAGGGCAATGACCACAATATTGTAGTAATGTTATAAATCCCGGAGCAATGACCACAATATCTCAGTAATGTTCTAAATTCCAGAGCATTGATCACAATTTCTCAGTAATGTTCTAAATCTCAGAGCAATGATGCACTAAATTTCAGTAATCATCTGAATCCCAGAGCAATGACACACTATATCTCTGTAATATTCTAAATCCCAGAGCAATGACACACTATATCTCTGTAATATTCTAAATCCCAGAGCAATGACCACAATATCTCAGTAATGTTCTAAATTCCAGGGCAATGACCACAATATCTCAGTAATGTTCTAAATTCCAGGGCAATGACCACAATATCTCAGTAATATTCTAAATCCCAGAGCAATGACCACAATATATCAGTAATGTTCTAAATCCCAGAGCAATGACCACAATATCTCAGTAATGTTCTAAATTCCAGGGCAATGACCACAATATCACAATACCACAATGTTATAAATCTCAGAGCAATGACCACAATATCCCAGTAATGTTCTAAATCCCAGATCAATGACCACGATATCTCAGTAATGTTCTAAATCCCAGAGCAATGACCACAATATCTCGGTAATATTCTAAATCTCAGAGCAATGATCACATTATCTCAGTAATGTTCTAAATACCAGAGCAATGACACACTATATCTCAGTAATGTTTTGAATCCCAGAACAAGGACCACTAACTCAGTAATATTCTAAATCCCAGAGCAATGACCACGATATCTCGGTAATATTCTAAATCTCAGAGCAATGACACACCATATCTAAATCCCAGAGCAAATACCACAACGTCTCAGTAATGTTCTAAATCCCAGAGCAATGATCACAGTATCTCAGTAATATTCTAAATCTCTGATCAATTATGACCACAATATCTCAGTAATGTTCTAACTCCCAGAGTAAGACACACTTCATCTCAGTAATGTTCTGAATCCCAGAGTAAGGGCCACAATGTCTCAGTAATATTCTAAATCTCACAGCAAAGTAATATTCTAAATCTCACAGCAATGACCACAATGTCTCAGTAATGTTCTAAATCCCAGAGCAAATACCACAATGTCTCAGTAATGTTCTAAATCCCAGAGCAAATACCACAATGTCTCAGTAATGTTCTAAATCCTGGAGCAATGACTACAATATCTCAGTAATATTCTAAATCTCTGAGCAATTATGACCACAATATCTCAGTAATGTCCTAAATCCCAGGGCAATGACTGCCATATCTAAATCAAAATCTCAGAATTGAAACTGCCAAATTAAATTTATTCAGTAATTGATCTTTGCCAGGTTCTTTCAAATTGTTTGAAGGTATTTAAACTAAAAAATACAAGCCCATGTATAAAATGTGAAATAATTTTATTCTGGCTACCTGTCACTCGAGACTAGCACCTTATTTACTACTACACTGTACTAGTCTCATATGGATGGAAATGTCTACTGAAATGTGACTGATGTGTGGGAGATGACATAGAATACCAGTCTTCCGCTGCAATCCTGTAGCCTAGGTATGTTCAGACGATATCTTGTGTATACATGCATGTAGACAGCAATAACCACACCCTGTATTTCACCTGAGTTTCACCTGCTGGTTTAAGTCTGCTCAGTGTGACAGTGATCAACCCCGGCAGATTCCTTCCTTCTGTCGTCTGATCTCTATTTGCTTCCATAGTCAACATACCGAGAAAGCTATCATATTATCAATATGTATGTTACATAATCAAATATGCTTGGCCTTCAGGCACTGTCATGCCCGTCATTGATTTCTGAATTTCCTCGCATCGCTAAATGCCAGGTGAAACATATCAAATGTCGATAATCATATGTTGTTGGCAAGACTAGATATCGTATGCTCCATCAGCTTCAGTTCCTTGCCTCATTGCAGCCCCTGATGTTTGCAACACTTCAGGTATAGCAAATCAGTTGGAGGTCCACCATATACGGCCACAAGGTGATTTTCCTTAATTAATAACCAAAATTGAGATAGATGATTGACAGCCAGTGAGAAAGTGGGCCATTCCTTAGCTAAAGATTCATAGCGTCTCCCTTCCCTCAACGCTATGCCGACGACAAATACATTTCCCTGGTGGTAACTCGAACATCTCCATGGCGCACTTATTATTACCTTTGCGCCCTATTGGACCTTCAATAACTTGAGAAAATGGGCCGCCATGAATAAAAATACCATAATCGATGTTGTGATCATCATCCCCTGTATACACGGGGTCAATAATGACGGAAATGCCCATCTTCTTGACCCTCGATTTCAGGTGATTTTGAGGCTCCATAGGGATAATTTTAACGTCTGTAATTAATATATGACCAACGAAGGGCCAGCTAGTCTGCCATTTCTGTATTTTTATTCATGGCGGCCCATTTTCTCAAGTTAATGAAGGTCCAATAGGGCGCAAAGGTAATAATAAGTGCGTCATGGAGATGTTCAAGTTACCACCAGGGAAATGTATTTGTCGTCGGCATAGCGTTGAGGGAAGGGAGACGCTATGAATCTTAGCTAGCCATTCCTATGAATGATTAGATTAGCTTTGATGACACTCATGTTCTAGCATACACTTGGCCTCTATCAACCCCAGAAGAGAGGGAACAGCAAAATGAACTTTGATAAAAAATCTCCAAAATATTTAATGATTCTAATGTACATGTATATGGATGATTATATTTAGCCATGCCATGCCATTGCGATGTCTTATGAAGCATATATTTCTCCAGATTCATGATCACCGCAACTTCGTTACTTCTAATCCAAACATTGGGTTGAAATGAAGTAGCTATAAAATTTTCAAGCAGGTACTATTTTACACTTATTGCTACATTGTGTGTTCAGTGCCATTACATGAGAAAACATGCTGTTACATTTGTTGGAAGTGTTAACGATGCAAGCACGGATACTGTACAATCACTTCTATGGCAATAGCGTGAAACTAATTGATGGTGTCACAGTGGCTGTCTAAGTTGCAATGTATGAGATTGAATATAGCATGATACATTGTACACATACGTCTAACTATTGCTCATAATGGCCGTTTTAAAAATTAGGCAGAAAGGGTCCCCCTCATTTTACAGCAGTTATGCATTATTTATCGGGCATATTGAGTGAGTGATCTCCCTCAAGTGCGACCGGCATGACTGGATATTTGGCAGGATGTTTTATCGCAATATCGATATATGGCCATTGGGTTTCCTCAATAGTTGGTAAACAGGGCTGGAACAGCACCTCTGCCAGGGAAGCCTCATTTGAAGTGAGTTTTATTACATTTACTAATGAATGTAGGATATCAGATGTTGATAAGGTGCCGAGAGGGGATTATGTCCTGCTGCAATAACATCCATATTAAAGGTGCAGATCTGATGATGAGGTGCTGGAAGGGGATTATGTTCTGCTGTACTGACGTCCCTATTGAACCAGCAGATGCAAGTAAAATTGTGAACATGGGCAATAGAAGGAGATTAGTGTTGTATTATCACTGATCATATTGATGTCAGCCAGGAGTGGTTCAGCTTTGAAAGTGTGAAGTCTTTATTGGGATCAGCTGCATAACAGCCCTCACAATTCAGAAAACTTGATGTCATATTAAAATAATTGCTATTTAACACCATCTTAAATATTGCTGAGGTCAACTGATTATGCCACAGCATTTACATCGGCAATTGCTTAATGCTGTGGTGAATTGAGAGGGCTGGACCATGACAGCATAATCTCCTAGAAGTGTTGGATTGTGTATTACATGTACATGTACACATCATCAGTCCTTAATTGAATATTGCTGTTATATTTGAACCAAGATCATGTACAAAAATTGTGAACTGCATGTATGTGTTTTGTGTGTATATGCAAGAGTGGGAGTCTGAGAGTTGATATTAATTCCAGGTTAAACCGTTGCGGTGTTGTCAAAACATGTAATCTCCTTTCATACTGGTACTTCTGGGATTTTTTCTTCAAAATTACACAATGCTATAATGAAAATAAAATGGGAGGATCCGGACTGGATTTTGTATACACAATACATGTGAAATGTAGAGATGAGAAACATTGATTCATTTCTTTACATCGATTGTTCCAGTCTACATGGTCTATATGTGCCAAACAAGTCAAAATAAATATCAATTTGATTAACCATGGGAGGAGTCCATGGGGAAATTAGAGGAGGCGATGATTGAATAAAAAGCGTTGCTGATTCATGTGCTTTGACACATTGCATTCCATACTATTGAAGAAGAATTGCTTATCTGTCTGAACTGATTGCTGTCTAACTTCGCATGCTAGCTCAACCTTGAGTCCGTTTGAGGGGAGGAATGGGGGGGATTGGGAGGTAGGATTCCAGTCTGGTATTAATATTATCAGACAAGCAATCTACATGTACATATAGGGCTGGGACATTTCCGAATATCACGTAGCAGCGCCAGTGTTGCCGTTTCCGCTATGCTTGTGTTTCCGCAACTCTTCTTGATTATCATTTCCGATTAGAATAAACTAAGCCTAGGGCTAGGGGTCGTATCCATCCATGGTTTGCTGTTGAGACGTTTAAAACGATGGAAAAAAAAAACGTTCAGCCACTACACCCATCGATCACTGAAGATAGCCGAAGGTGCCGCAGTTGTTCGGAAGAAGACGACGAAGTTTGACAGAAAGCGATTGTCGGCTGACAAAAGACGTTCGCACGTGTTCATCTGTGTATCACTGTATGAATACACACTGGGTGAACAGGCCATGCCTTAGCCCTCAACTGCGGACGTGTGGAGCAAAATATGGGGAAATATAGTTATATAATGACTAAGAGATACCTGAAGACATACCAGTTTCAGAAATATATATAGGGCGATAAATATTTCCTTGTAATTCCATGGCGATAAGTCTACCGGCAAAAATGGTGTCAATTCGTGAGGAATTTTCCAAGATATGCCGACACTAGGTTTTGATCACTTCCCTTGTAAACGCATCCATACAATAAAAATCTAAATGCATATTTGTCGTCGCGAGTATTATAGGATCATGACATTATAAATATCAGTTATGTATCTGCAGCCGTTTCCTTGTAGGGTTTTCCAGAAAACGTGTAACATGATTTGCAAGGTACATTTCCAATACTTCGCGGTCAAATCGTGCCGGTAACTGCTAAAGATACAGAAATGATATTTATATTCATGATCCTATACATTGTACATGTATACTCGAGATGATAAATATGTATTTAGATTTTTATTTTATCGGAGCATTTTCAAGGAAAGTGATAAAAACCTAAGTACCAGTATGAAAGGAGAAGTACATGTTTTGACAACACCACAACGGTTTAACCTGGAATTAATAGCAACTCCACCCCCCCCCCCCCCACTTCCCCAAATAGTTGTGACTGAAGTGCCTTGAAATGTGTTGAAAATTAGTAGAAAAGCATCTGATATCTCAAAATTTTCCAAGGAGAGTCACCCCCTCCTGTCTTCTTCCTACCAGGATCCAGTTCTGGCGTAGGTAACTGTTTTACTAAATGCAGTTTAATGCTTTAAGACTGCCTTCCAGTTATTGGTTTCAACCCTTGATTTTAGAGTTAACTCCAGCACAGTCTTACCGCCAGATTACATGTATGCAGTTTCATATGATATCTGCCTCTCTTTTGGGATGGCAGCTGAGTAGTGTAGGAAATTACCGCGTCCACACTTTCGAACAATTCAGCATGACATTGATGCAACAACTTTATGTAGAGGTGTTAGAAGTTGACTTTGACTTATTTAAAAGGAGGAGAAGATGGCTTCATCTGAACACCATTATTTGAAAAATATCTCTATTTTTTTCCCTCCGTGAAAGAGCTAAAAAGGCGAAAATGTTCTCTGAAAATGTGCCAAAGTGCATAAAATGAAGGGTAAATTTTCAAGTTTCCACTGCACCTGTGTTGCAGTTGCATGCATGTTCTTGAGAAATTCATTTGTGACTGGTTCAGCAAATCTCAAAAATAGTTCAATGAAGCAAAACAACAATTGTTTGTCCGATAATAACTTTTGTCCTGACAAAGATGAAAATGTCTGGCAAATTTTTTGACCAGCAGGACAAATGTCCCTGATGTTTTGGTCTTAGCAGGGGCTATCACATGCATGTTTTGGTCATGGCAGGGGCTATCACATGCATGTTTTGGTCATGGCAGGGGCTATCACATGCATGTTTTGGTCATAGCATGAGCTATCTCATGCATATTTTGGTCATAGCATGAGCTATCACATGCATGTTTGGTCTGTAGGGGCTATCACACATGCATGTTTTGGTCATGGCAGGGGCTATCACATGCATGTTTTGGTCATGGCAGGGGCTATCACATGCATGTTTTGGTCATGGCAGGGGCTATCACATGCATGTTTTAGTCCTCTTGGGGAGCTATCACATGCATGTTTTGGTGTTAGAAGGGGATATCACATGCATGTTTTGGTCATGGCAGGGGCTATCATGCATGTTTTGGTCATGGCAGGGGCTATCACATGCATGTTTTGGTCATGGCAGGGGCTATCACATGCATGTTTTGGTCATAGCAGGGGCTATCACATGCATGTTTTGGTGTTAGAAGGGGATATCACATGCATGTTTTGGTCATGGCAGGGGCTATCGCATGCATGTTTTGGTCATAGCAGGGGCTATCACATGCATGTTTTGGTGTTAGCAGGGGCTATCACATGCATGTTTTGGTCATGGCAGGGGCTATCACATGCATGTTTTGGTCATAGCAGGGGCTATCACATGCATGTTTTGGTCATAGCAGGTGCTATCACATGCATGTTTTGGTCATAGCAGGGGCTATCACATGCATGTTTTGGTCATGGCAGGGGCTATCGCATGCATGTGTTGGTCATAGCAGGGGCTATCACATGCATGTTTTGGTGTTAGCAGGGGCTATCACATGCATATTTTGGTCCTAGCGTGAGCTATCACATGCATGTTTTGGTCATAGCAGGGGGGGGCATGTTTTGGTCATAGCATGAGCTATCACATGTATGTTTTAGTCATAGTGGCAGCTATCACATGCATATTTTGGTCATAGCAGGGGATATTACATGCATGTTTTGGTCATGGCAGGGACTATCACATGCATGTTTTGGTCATAGCAGGGGCTATCACATGCATTTTTGGTCATAGCATGAGCTATCACGTGCATGTTTTGGTCATAGCAGGGGCTATCACATGCATATTTTGGTCATAGCATGAGCTATCACATGCATGTTTTGGTCATAGCATGAGCTATCACATGCATGTTTTGGTCATAGCAGGGGCTATCACATGCATATTTTGGTCATAGCAGGGGCTATCACATGCATGTTTTGGTCATAGCAGGGGCTATCACATGCATGTTTTGGTCATGGCAGGGGCTATCACATGCATGTTTTGGTCATGGCAGGGGCTATCACATGCATATTTTGGTCATGGCAGGGGCTATCACATGCATGATTTGGTCATAGCAGGGGCTATCACATGCATGTTTTGGTCATAGCATGAGCTATCACGTGCATGTTTTGGTCATAGCAGGGGCTATCACATGCATATTTTGGTCATAGCATTAGCTATCACATGCATGTTTTGGTCATAGCATGAGCTATCACATGCATGTTTTGGTCATAGCAGGGGCTATCACATGCATATTTTGGTCATAGCAGGGGCTATCACATGCATGTTTTGGTCATAGCAGGGGCTATCACATGCATGTTTTTGTCATGGCAGGGGCTATCACATGCATGTTTTGGTCATGGCAGGGGCTATCACATGCATATTTTGGTCATGGCAGGGGCTATCACATGCATGATTTGGTCATAGCAGGGGCTATCACATGCATGTTTTGGTCATAGCATGAGCTATCACGTGCATGTTTTGGTCATAGCAGGGGCTATCACATGCATATTTTGGTCATAGCATTAGCTATCACATGCATGTTTTGGTCATAGCATGAGCTATCACATGCATGTTTTGGTCATAGCAGGGGCTATCACATGCATATTTTGGTCATAGCAGGGGCTATCACATGCATGTTTTGGTCATAGCATGAGCTATCACATGCATGTTTTGGTCATAGCAGGGGCTATCACATGCATATTTTGGTCATAGCAGGGGATATCACATGCATGTTTTGGTCATGGCAGGGGCTATCACATGCATGTTTTGGTCATAGCATGAGCTATCACGTGCATGTTTTGGTCATAGCAGGGGCTATCACATGCATGTTTTGGTCATAGCAGGGGCTATCACATGCATGCTTTGGTCACAGCAGGGGCTATCACATGAATATTTCAGGGATGGAAATAAGGGGGTGAGTAATCAGCAATAGCTGATTTTGGACACCATGCCCTCTTGTGATAACCAATTTGCTCACTGGGCTAATACGCAGGCGCAAGCTGGCATATCCAATCCCAGCTTCCTCTGATGTGTGGAGGCAGGCGAATCTTGTCCCGTTAGAGCCCAGGACAGTCTGTTTACTCAAAATGACGTCATGAATCTGTAACAGCCAGTTTGTTATGCCCCCCCTGTAATTAGAGGGGGGGGGGGCATATAGCGATCGCTTTGTCCGTCCGTCCGTCTGTGTTTCTTGTCCGCGCGATATCTCGGTTAATATTTGATGGACAGGATTGAAACTTGCATGGAATGTGGCCAGTGCCTCATAGTTGTGCAGCGTAGAGTTTTTCTGAGTTCCGGTATAATTTTCAAGAGTTATGACCCTTTTTCTGAAATCTCTGTTTATGGGACTTGTCCGGGCTGGATCTTGGTTAATATTGTATGGACAAGTATGAAATTTGCATGATATGTGGTCAGTGCCCCAAAGTTGTGCAGCGTAAAGTTTCTCCCCGTTTCGCTTATATTTTCAAGAGTTATGGCCCTTTGTTCCTGAAATCTCCGTGAATTAGGATTTCTCCGGGCTGGATCTTGGTTAATATTGTATGGACAATTATGAAATTTGCAGGGTATGTGGTCAGTGCCCTGTAGTTGTGCCGCGTGAAGTTTTTCCGCGTTTCGCATATATTTTCAGGAGTTATGGCCCTTTGTTCTTCAAGTCTTTGTGAATTGAGACTTGTCCGGGCTGGATCTCGGTTAATATTGTATGGACAAGTATGGAATTTACAGGATATGTGGTCAGTGCCCTGTAGTTGTGCACCGTGAAGTTTCTCCGTGTTTCGCGTATATTTTCAAGAGTTATGGCCCTTTTGTTCTTGAAATCTTCGTGAATTGGGACTTGTCTGGACTGGATCTCGGTTAATATGGTATGGACAAGTATGGAATTATGTGGTCAATGCCCCATAGTTGTGCAGCGTGAAGTTTCTCTGCTTTCGGTTATATTTTCAAGAGTTATGGCCTTTTGTTTATCAAACCTAAGTGAATGGGATATATTTATTTGTCCATGCTAGATCTCAGTCCATAACCGTTTTGGACCGGAAAAATGGTTACAAAATTGTTTTTCTACATTCCAGAGCAGACCACATAGGTCCTGAAGTATGAAATTGCCTCCGAAAGAGTGAATTGGGTGCAAAATTCAAAGTTCACGGTCGCGTATACTCCCAAGGAATGTAGGTCTCATAACCAAGTCACATATTTGGATTTGGCGAAAGCCCCGGCGACCACCTTGCATCAAAACATTGTATTATTACTTGTTGGTCGATACTTGGAATATGTATTGCGAGACATGCCAAAAGAAGTGACTGCAACAGAATTTTTATAATTATCCAAATTAGGCCTCCAACAGACCAACACAGAACAGAACAACAATGGCGGGCAGTGTCCGATTAAAGCGGAAAGGGGGGCATACAATTGAGCAATCTCTGATTCCTTCCTTGCTGTGTTCTATTTGTTCTTGTTTAGCTTTCGCTATAACTGTAAATTTAATTCACGATACTCTAACAAAGACGGCAGGCTCACCGACGGTAGTGGAATATTGGAACTGCTGTGCGGCCATGGGAGAAGCTTTATGGGAGTTTAGTCTGGTCATAGATAAACAAATGCATGTGCTCTTTCAAGGTCAACGTTCATGAAATCATGCAGTGATTCTTTAACCACTCCGGGTAGTTTGAGTGATAATGGACTAAGTAATTAGCTGACCGAATTCAAAACTTCTAATAATATCACTGATCAAATTATTTCCAACCCTGATGTTTTGGTCATAGAGGGAGCTATTAATACATGTATGTTTTGGTCATCAAAAAGGACATCCGCACAAGCCACAATTATTTCTTTATAATATTCTTAAACCTTTAGCCTTCCCCCCCCCCCCCCCTCCAATTTATCAGTGATCTTAGTAAATTTTTGTTTAGTAGATATATCATTCATCAATTTCTCTGGTATCCTAGGTTGGTTTCTATGACAACTCCAGTCAGAGTAAGCATGATGAAGTGCTCTTGTCATGCAATAACAAAGGGTTATTTTCAGTATCCTTCCTGGGGTCAATAATGCCTTCCCAAGTGGCAATATGGAGATAGCCCATGGCAGTGTGGTGTATTGTTGAAGCTATAACCCTGATAACTGTACGAAGGCCGAAGGCCGGAGTTGTATCTAGTAAATGGTCAAGGGACTACACGGATATAAGAGACTTGGACCATAACATGATATATGTGCAGTCTTTACAGTGGTGGAAAAATACTGTTTTAATGAGTTTTGCCAGCTGTTGCAAGGCCTACAATTGCTCCTTTAACCTTTTCCACCAACTCTTTCATAACCCTGCGTCGCCCCTCCATCATGTTTATGGGCTTCACTGATCATGCTGATCCTTTTAAAGTGTGGGCAGAGTGTGAAATAGGAAATCAAATTCTAGTTGCCCATGGGCAAGTACATGCAGGCAACCAACATATCCAAATGCATTGCAATTCAAGAAGACTTTGGTTGCCCAAAGGAAATTTTGGTTGCCCCGGGCAACCGGACAAAGGGCTATTTCGCACCCTGGTAGGTGTGCTTCCATTCCCGTTTGTGGGTGTTAGCAAGTTTCAGGTATCACCTTGCCATGTCTCACCTTCTCTGTCATGGTTCCGTTTTAGGCTCCTTCAATGGGCCGCCGCCTAATTTATGATACTTGTATGCCTCACCTCCTCTGGCCATCGTGGGCTTTACCAACCCCCTCATGGGCCTTCTTGTGTCTTCCATGGGTATCACCAGTATACAAGAGTGGCAAGGATTATTTTTGATGAGTTTGTCAATAGTGAGGAAGAACAACCATGGGTTGAAATAATGCTTGTCTACTCGTCTTTGACAAGTGCTTTTTTGCGGTGACCAGTAAAAAAATAAAAATCACTCGTCACCGAAGACAACCAATTTATAGGAAACATTTCAACCCCTGCAACTCACAAGGCAACATGTACAATAGGTGCAGCTACTAATGATACTATCAGAGACTGTATTGTAATATACATGCAATACTGTACAAATGTCAGCGGTTTCAAGAGCACTGAGTGACCATTTTGTGTAACATTAATAAGCAATACATTTTCGCTAAATTGAGACAAGTAGCAGTTAGCAAACGAGTAAAGAAAAAAAAAAGTCAGTTTGTCACCTGAGACAACAAATTTTCAAGGAAACATTTTAACCCTTGCCGACTGTCTTTGAGTTCTCATTGGAAAATTGAAGTCTTTGAATTAAAAATTAAAAAAACTTAGTTGACAAAAGGTAATCTTAATAAAAAAAGTAACATTGCTGACGGAAATTGTCAATTTTTTTACCCAAATGTTAACATTTAACGGACATGCAGGCCCAACATATAGATATGTGGGGTCTACTAGTAGAGCTATGTCAACCCATGTAGAGCTCTGCCTGATGCAAAAACAATACTTCAATACTTCCAATACCCCAAATTAGAGTGAAGTTGAATCCGTGATTATTATAAAATCCTCACAACAACATTTGGCTATGTTAGAGGTTCATGCAGTGTACTGGTTTGGTGCTTGTTTTGAATTAATCATGCATTCTCAGAACCACCTGTACACGTTTTTCTTTTCAAATGACTTGTACATAGAACTTGTACATAAGAAAAACCATCATAGAATTTATCTGACATTGAATGATTGCCATTAAACTTAGATGAATAAATTGGCAACCATCCAACAGCAATGGAATAAAAATCTGCTGACGTGATTGGCAGCATTTTCCGCTTCTTGACACCGCTAGTATAAAGGTATTTATTTTCATGGCCGTCAGAAGACTTCGAACTGTTTGAACCTATTGTAGTTCTGATCTAATGATAGTACCAGCTTTTCAGGTGTGCAAACAGTTGACTAAAAATTTCCTACAAGACTTGCATACATATAGGACTGTTTATTCTGGTATCGGCTAGTGTACATGTTTGTGTATTTGCTGATGTCTATGGGTAATAATATTTATTAACAGTACATGCTGGGCATTACCCCCATTACATGTATATGCAGATCCATGTTTGGAACAGTGACCAAAGTTTGGAAACTTATTTATGATAGTTACAGATCAAAGGCATATCAAAAATGAGTCACCTCAGTCAATATTTTCTGGAGTTATGCCCCTTTTTCAGAATTAATCATTTCTGATTTTGTGGTACATTCTTTTCTGTTGCAACAATATCCTTGGAATTGTGTTTGGTACAGCTACCAAATTTTGGAAACTTATTTAACAAGTTGTACTCTAGTAGCTTATAAAAAATTACTTAGCGATATATATGGTCGTCTGTTTCATCTACCGAAACATGTGTAGCAAAGCTACAGGTAACTGTGACCCCAAAATCAGGAAATTATTGAAAATAACTTTTTTTTTGTGTCAGTAGATACATCAGGAGGACACGATGTATCATGTACCAAAATGTAGGTCAAGGTCACTGACCCCAAAATTATGAAATTGTTAAAAATCATGATTCTTGTGTCCATTGATATATTAAGGGGAGACGATGTGTCATGTACCAAAATTTAAGACAAGGTCATTAATCAAGGTCACTGTGACCCCAGAATCAAGAAATCTCTAAAAATTACTTTTTGGGGGATCAGTAGATACATTATGGGGACATGGTGTATCACATACCAAAATGAGGAGGTAGATTAAAGTACCAAACAGATTGGGCTCTCTGAGGATCCATTGTGATCAGTGTCTGTAGAGACTAATTTTCAAAATTCAATTTTTTTTGTAGTTTTGGTTAGGTTTTTGTTAGGATTAGGGTTTTGTTAGGGTATGTTTGTTTGGGTCATCATCACTGTGTGACCAATAAGTTTAGGTGCAACGTTAGATTCAAACAACCAACCACATACCAAAATGTAGGTCAAGGTCACTGTGACCCCAAAATCATGAAATTGTTAAAAATCATGATTTTTGTGTCCATTGATATGTTAAGGGGAGATGATGTGTAATGTACCAAAATTTAGGACACGGTCATTAGTCAAGATCACTGTGACCCCAGAATCAAGAAATCTCTAAAAATTACTTTTTTGGGGGGACATGGTATATCACATACCAAAATGTAGGTCAAGGTCGAAGGTCAAGGTCACTGTAACCTCAAAATTATGAAATTGTTTAAAATCATGATTTTTTGTGTCCATTGATACATTGAGGGGAGACGATGTGTCATGTACCAAAATTTAGGTCATGGTCAAAGGTCAAGATCACTGACCCCAAAATCAGGAAATTGGTAAAAATAACTTTTTTTTGTGCCAGTAGATACATAAGGGGACACGGTGTGTTACGTACCAAAATATGAGTCCATGCTCAATGTCACTGTGACCCCGAAATCATGAAATTGTTAAAAATCTTGATTTTATGTGTCCATTGATACATTGAGGGAAGACGATGTGTCATGCACCAAAATTTAGGTCAACGGTCACTGTCAAGGTCACTGTGACCCAAAAATCAAGAAATCATTAAAAGTCACATTTTCAAATACCTGTCGAAAACGAGGTTGTGTAATGCTATGGTGAGTGTCCATCCATCCATCCATCTATTCATCCATTAACATTGTTCGTGTGATATTTCTAGTTTCAAGGTATGGATTGGTACCAAACTTTGGGTATACCTTACTCGCATGGCAATGAGGAGCCATATTTATTTTGAGATCAATTTGTCTGAGGTCAAGGTCACAGTCCCCCAAAACTGAATCCAGTTTGGATGACAATATGTGTTAGGTTGGAATATTCAGATTTGGCTCCCCTATATGTATATGGCATTTGTCCTGTGGAGTTGTCGCCTATGTTTGATACATGCAAGAAACAACTACATTTAAACTGTTGTGAAATAAAAACCATACATTTACTAATTTAACTGGGTCCTTTATGAACTTTAAACCTGTTTATTAACTCAAGAACAAATTAGGTTTACTTCATCAGTTTCTTCACATTTTTCCTCCTTCATGAAATTTTTTCTCAACTGAAAGGAATCTATTTGAAGGAAAACTACTATTTTCTTGTGTTTGACTATCGTTTATTGTCCCCCGACGCCGGAAGGGCTAGAGGGGGACTATAGAATTGGGGTCTGTCCGTGCGTCCGTCCGTGTGTCCGTCTGTGCATCCGTCCGTCCGCGCGTCCTTGTTTCCGGACAGTAACTTCTGGAAAACTTTGCTTGGGATTGGTTTTCACGCCGATCCACATACAGGTGGCGCCACCTGGGGGCCAAGTTAAAATTTTGTTTCCGGACAATAACTTTTGAAAAACTGAATGGATTCTTTTTAAATTTGGTGTATGGGTACCTCACTTCAAGTTCTCACTTGGAATTGTTTTTCGCGCCGATCCGCCTATAGGTGGCGCCACTTGGGGGGCCAAGTTAAAATTTTGTTTCCGGACAATAACTTCTGAAAAACTGAATGGATTCTTTTTAAATTTGGTGTATGGGTACCTCACCTCAAGACCTCGCTTGGGATTGTTTTTCGCACCGATCTGCCTCTAGGTGGCGCCACATGGGGGCCAAGTTAAAATTTCGTTTCCGGACAATAACTTCTGAAAAACCGAACGGATTCTTTTCAAATTTGGTATGTGGGTACCTCGCCCCAAGATCTCGCTTGGGATTGTTTTTCATGCCGATTCACCTATAGGTGGTGCCACCTGGGGGCCAAGTTAAATTTTGTTCCCGGACAATAACTTTTGAAAAACTGAACGGATTATTTTCAAATTTAGTATGTAGGTACCTCTCCTCAAGATCTCACTTGGGATTGTTTTTCACGCCAATCTGCCTATAGGTGGCGCCACCTGGAGGCCAAGTTAAAATTTTGCATTCGTCCAACCTAAGTTTCCGGACAATAACTCCTGCAAAAATGAATGGATTCTTCTCAAATTTGGTATGTGGGTACCTCGCCTCAAGATCTCGCTTGGGATTGTTTTTCATGCCGATCTGCTTGCAGGTGGCGCCAACTGGGTCTAAGTTAAAATTTTGTTTCCAGACAATATAACTTTCGAAGAACTGAATGGATTCTTTTTAAATTTTGTATGTGGGTACTTCGCCTCAAGATCTCACTTGGGATTATTTTTCACGCTGACCCACCTATACTTGGTGCCACCTGCGGGTCAAATTAAAATGTTGTATTCATACAATATCTTCTGAAATCCTGACCGGATTAGGACAAATTTAGTATTGTGGGTACCTTGCCACTGGATCTCACTTGGGATTGCTTCACATGCTGGGTACTGAAAGTTACGGTTCCAAGTCAAATCAATTTTTTCAACGTCGGGGGGACTTGAACCCCTCGGGTTTTCATTTCAGTTTGGGATATGTGTGCTCTCAGCTCTTGTTTCAAGGTCACCTAGTTACCAAGAGTTAAGCCCATTTATATCATTCAATATAAGATGTAATATATGTTACATTCTCAGAAGCACAAAACCGTAGACCTTTCTCTGGATTGCTAGGTACCAATTGGGATCAAGGCCATTAAACAACCTTGAAATTTGGACCAGTGTAATTCCAGATGTACGGCGTATATTGAAGCAACTTGGGCTCTTGTTTGTGTTATTTTTCAAGTATAACCTGTTTGAGATGATCGCCGCGACAGTCTTTGTCCTTCAGCCATGACCAACAAAGTCTGTTTTTGATTCCACCTCATTGAAGTCTATGTCGGTACTTTGATGTAACACGCTCATGCTTTTCACTTCGTCATAATATACTCCGGCAAAAATGGCGCAATTTTCACCTCAGACTTCCACACAATAGAATACAATATATCCCATAATAGTTTTGGTGGCTCCAGTGAGGGAGACAATTCTGAGTTGTCTGAGAGACACTGACAAATCATTCTAAAAATGGCTAGTACTACATCGGTTCTTCGCCAGAGATGATCCAGATTCAATTTTGAGGATCATGTAACAATAAATATTTGATTCAGATAAGGTAAAATATGCGTTTTAAATGTTCAAATAATGTAATGATTTAGTTGACATCAAGTGTCTCTTTTCTGGTAAAACTGGAAGAGAATCTAAATTTCCAAAAGAATGGAATTTTTACCAAGTTTAAAAAAAAAAAGAAAAAAAAAAAAAAGATTTTCGACAAAAAAAAACTTTGAAGTGGGAACGTAGAAATTGGCTTGATAAAGTGAAGATGGATGATACATAAATGCTGTAATATTTCAGAAAGTTCATCTTCATTACACAAAGTCCGCTTCTACATTCACGCCCCATGTGGCTCTCTGGGATTGAGCTGGGGTGTCGTCGTCCACAGCCCAGGTCATGGTCAGAACAAGTTTCGGCTCCTCCGACAGCTTGCCATAAGAGGCTACAAACTGGGGCAGGCACCCATGTGGTCCCAGGTATAAAAAGTTCTTGATTTGATTGAAAGATTGTTGAAATGGACGTTAAATCATACTCACTCAATTCTCACACATCGATACTATTAGACCTGCACCTTGGTGTAAATTTCAAACCAATCAGAACCTACACCCCAATTGTGTGTAGGGTGACCGCTTTGTCCTGTAGCTACATCATTTCTCCTATTATGACGCTTAGATTGGCCCAATATATACATACATTTATGACACATTTTGAGATTCAAATGGATTCGAGGTCAGTGACCTCTCATGTATGGGGGTGCAGTTCATTTTGTCCTCAAGCCAACTCGTCCCCATCGTGAGTCAATTTGTCCTCAACTTTTTGTCAATTTGTCCCCAACCTTGAGTCAAATTGTCTGCAACCTTGGGTCAACTCATCCCCAAACAAAATAAAACTTTATAGACAAATTTAACATTTTCATAAATGAACTTTACATATGCATGTATGCTATGCCCTATTATTGAATATTGATTAAAGTTAAGGGTTGTTTCCTATACATATTTCGTGACCCCGTGAGTCTCCCGGGAATTGCCCTACTACTGTCGTTGTGTACACTCCAGGTCATGGTTAGAATAGGTCTCAGCTTCTCAGAGAGCTTGTTGTAACAGGCGACTAACTAGGGCACCCGTGGGGATCCCGGGTGTGAAAAGGAATAGGACCCCACCCATGGGGTCTTGGGTGTTAAAAGGAATAAGACCCTACCCATGTGGTTTCTGGGTGTGAAAAAGAATAGGAACCAACATCATGATATGACTGAAATAGTGTTGAAAGCGACATTCAATCATTTCACTCACTCACTCGCCCAGATTTTGCAGCCCATTATAAACTCTGTGGTTTATTTTAATTTCACGGTACATTTCTTAGTTCATTCAAGATCTTTATAAGCGCTATATTTTAGATTAAATAAATAACAAAGATAGAGCATCGATTATTTTATTTCTTGCGATTTATTTTAGCTTTTTCTTTATTTAATGTCTTTCTGTTATATTCATGCAAAAGGTTGACTTAATCTTATAATTCACCCACTCGTCAACACCACCAAAGGACACATTTCAATGGACAACATATAAGATTAGGGGGATTGGTTGTAAGTCCCAATTCATTGTTTTACTGAGTAGCCATTGACACTCCGTTGAGCTAGTAAATTGTAAATATTCTCACAAACTACTGACATTTTCTTCCTTGCTGACTTTAAAAATATATTTATTTCACACCAAAGTGATGGGAGCGCTGTAAGTCACACTTATAACGCGTCTCCCACATATGATGAAATACATCAGGCAATTTACAGAAAACACATTCCAATAAAACATAAAGAAAAGGAGGCCAGTAGGCTTTTGAAAAATAAACAATTACTGATAAGTACTGCATAAATATAATATATATATTAAATTGTGTTCCATTTATGTGTTAATTTGAATGATCCCTGTAATAGTTTAGAGGAGCTCAGGATGTCATGATGTTGAAATGTACTATGCCATATCTATGGTCGCTTAATTTTGAAGGTATTTTAGAATAATCTTTGAAATCTTATTGTGTTTATAATATGATTTCCAAGATATTTTTGAATTGGTATGTTAGATGCTTCATCTTTGTCGGAGTCACCAAATAAAAGTGCTCTGGCTGTTGGTAGATTTAGATTGTAGAGGGTTAGGGGTTAGGGTGACAAATTTCCTGGTTCGCGTTTAAAAGCAAACATTGCTTGATAAGTTCTAATAGAACGAGGAAGAGTATTCCATTCGCAGACTGTAATTGGAAAGAATGATTCTCTAAATACTTCGGTCCTACACATAAATGGCGTACATTCATTTTGGAGACGTATGTTGTAAGGATTACGTGCAGTATTTTTGAAATGAAAGACTGCTTTTATATGTGAACTGCATGAAAATAATTAATGCAAACATGTCAGAAAGTGGTTAGCTATTCATATATATGTTGTATCCCAGTCATGCTCTTGAAAAGTGCTATATCTATTTATTTTAATCAGAAGACATTGTCATTCAAATAAAACATGTCTTCAATATCATTTTATCTTTGTGTTATTTTTGGAACATTGAAATATTTGATCAAATTTGCTGATAAAATTTGATTTTTGTTTTGGGGACGAGTTGACTCAAAGTTGGGGACGAATTAACGCAATTTGGGGACAAGTTGGTTTAGCGACAAAATGACCTATATTCGTGCATGGCATGTCTTCCTTGAAGAACTGATGGATAATATACTAAGGTTGAGCCCGTCACACACTGGACTCAGAGTTATCTGCTTAGCCAAATTTCATTCAAGCACGATGGCGTTAGCAGATGGCTTCCGTGTGCAGGCAACTTGTTTTTGGTCATTCATGTCCTAAAGTCAAATATTCAACATGTTTGATAATTTTGGACATGTGTGGAAGAAATCTTACAGTGTACACTGAACGAAAGCTATCTGCTCACACCTTTTTGTTAGAGCGCATGCATGAACCAGCTGCGTGATCACATGACATTACAAAATGATTCTTATCGCCTTACCACACTGTTTTATTTCGGAGAATACAAGCTCAATAAAATCTTTCCAATGAGTATTTTAATGAAGACAATTGTGCTTGCCAACACGGGCAGCTCATTCTTTATCTCGCCTTGCGAAGAAAGGGGCGGTATTGTGAGGATGTGGTCGTCAGTGTGCCTGGAAATGATAAGATTCAGTAAATTCAAAAACAAATCAAGAAAAATTCAGAAGAAATATATAAAAAAAAATATGGGGGGTGGGTATTCCACCTGGGGGTTCAATTATCGCACTACCCCTGGGGATTCCATGGGTGATGTTAAAATTCCTATGATAAGTTTTTCATTTAGCTGAAGTGCACATGTACATCTGTACATAGAAAGTTTGCTGCAGTTGTGAGTTGATGATTATCAAACTTGATAAACTTGTGTCTTGCGATTAGAGGATGTACCTGTGCTATTTTTCAGGTGAAATATGAATTTTTGTCCAAATTATGGCAATTTTGTTTTTTGTTTAGCAAAATTGTACATGTTGGGCTTCTAATTGTATATAGAAAAAGTTTGCTGCAGTTGTCAGCTGTCAAGGATGATTATGATACTTGATACACATGTTTCTTATGATTACAGGATGCATCTGAGCTGAATATTAATTTTTGTCCAAATTATGAGGTTTGCTAATTTGCCAATTATAAGGTTTTTTGTTGGACAAAAATGAACGGAAAAGTTGTCTGAATTTGTCAGGTTTCATTGGATAATTACGAAACTTAGTACACATATTTCATATGATCAGATGATGTGCCTGTGCTATTTATGAGATGAAATATTAATTTTTGTTCAAATTTTGAGGGTTTTGTCTTAGTAATTTGCCAATGATAATGTACATTGATGTACACCTGTACATGGAAAGTTTGCTGAAGCTGTCAGCTTTCATTGGATGAGTTTGACACTTGCTACACAAGTTCAATGTGATTCGAGGATGTGCATGTGCTATTTAAGAAATATGACATGAAATTTTTGTCCAATTTATCGCAGTTTAGACTTTGTACGTTTCCATTGATAAGGTTTTTGTTAGGCAAAAAATCACATGTACCCTGGTATATGGAAAGTTTGCTCTACACATGTATGTTTTCAATACTGCTGCAGCTTCAGCAATAGACTCCGTATGGCGAGATGTTGGGGTTCTCGGAACGCTTGTTTCGTTGGCCTTCGGCATGCATATTTCCAACGATGAAGAAACGTAATTAAATGCTGGTTCACGCATGCGCCGCTCTAACAAAAAGACGTAAGCACATAAGCTTTCGTTCGTCGCATACTGTAAGATTTCTTCCAAGCGTGTCAAAAATTATCAAACATGTTGGATATTTGCCTTCAGGACACGAACGACCAAAAGCTTTCATGAAGTTGCCCACACACGGATGCTATCCGTTTACGCCATTAAAATTTGGCTAAGCAGATAGCTCCAGTGTGCGCCGTGTTGTACATGCAGTCTTTTAGATAGGATTTGAAAACTGTCTTTTTTTATTTGTTTTGTTTTGTTTTTGTTTTTACGTTTTCCCTGACAACAGGGTGTCTCGTTCCTATCTCTTCCATAAAATTTCCCTGATTTTATGGAGTCTCTTTTCAAAATAGGGAGTCCCAAAGACCCTGAAACTCCAAATAAAAGCCTGGTTACATGGTTTGTAGTGTGAACATAGAAATTGACGTTGTTTGAGAATATGAGGAAGCTGTTTATCTTAATTGGAAATAAGGATCAGTGTTATCTAATTGAGTGGTACAGGAAGCAGGCCTCAAATTTCACCTCAGTTTTCTGCCAGCCAGTCGGGCTGGCTGAACCCAAGATCTACCAGCCCTGGTCATTTTTTACCAGCCAGCTTCTAATTTGATATTTGAACAATCCACCACCAACGAACTTGGACTTGTGTTGCTGTTGCGTAGATTTCGCACACCAGGGTATAGGTACATTGCATAACCTTTGCATTTTCATCAAATGCTATAGCCACTCGTGATTGCTTTGCCATTGTGACCGAAATGTTCATTGTCGTTTGTCTTTCTTATATAGTTGATTTCTCTCTGATTTTTCAGCCCAAGTAAACCTTGCTGCTCCAAAACAACTCCTGATGCAATGCATAACACTGACAGCCCTTCTTAGATGTTTACATCAGAAAAGGCAGTGACCAGTGACATGCATGGAAGTTTGTTATGGGGCAGCAATGTTGACTGGACCGATTTTTCTTTCTCTGAATGCTTCGACGTTTATTTGGCGGATTCGCCCCGCTCAGATACCGCCACATTTTAGCGAGAGCGGAGCAGAAGCTGAAGCCTCGTTTTCAAATGCGCACTTGACTTCCGTTTTTGAATGTCGTAAATCGAGACGTCTGCCATCGTTATCACACACGCTATCGCCAAATAGCACCCCGCAATAACAAATCGGAACCAAAATGAACTTCAGGTCACACAAATTGATCAAACAAAAATAATGTGGTCTGAATTTTTCACCAGCCAGTCGGGCTACTGAAAGTAAATAATTCACTGGCTACTGGGCGAGTGGGAAATTCGGTACCTGGGAAGACAAGTGTGTTGAAAATATAAGAACAAGTCTTTTGTACCTCGCTAATTAACTGACATCTTGTGCCTGACTTGGACAGTGTAAGTCTGATTGCTTGATAAGTTTTAGGATTGTGTGGATCGACTGGTCAGAATTTATATTTGCCTCACTATAAGGGCTAATGGAATTATAAGTGCATAATTTGTCATACTGCCTCCGTAGGGTATTTGTTTGGACACAGTTTTGCGCAGTCAGTATGTTATAAACTGATAGAGTGAATGGATTTAATTATGATATTCTTGCCCAATTATTACCTTCAATGTGCCTAATATGGACTTGCACAATTGATTTGGCTTTCATTAAAGCATGCTTCTTGTGACTAGGGATATCTGAAAACATTTGAGATGATGAGCACATTAATTACAGCTGATATGACCGTCATAATTGATACATGTACATGCACATTACTACATGTATGTGCACTTCCTTATTGTCCTCATGTGGCATGGTGATGCCTTCATACACAAGGGTCCTCAGTGGCCGAGTGGTCTGATGTGCTTCGCCTCGCGCTGCTGAATCAGCATGGGTTCGAGCCCCACTGGTGCATACATGTACATGTAATACTGAGAAGAGACCAAAACCATAAATAGCATTCATTCAACAGATTGTAATGTTTTGGTCATTTTCAGCTATTGAATCTGTCCACCCTTACCACTGATAAATACCCCACTGAGAGTGAATAATATTAATAAGATTTGTGCTTTCGCTGGTATATCAGCCACTGCAAACTTTTGATTGCATGTGTTGATTTATTAACACAAACATAATCTCTCCAGTACAGGCGATACATGCTTAGGCCATGCCTCCTGCATGCCCTGCTTATTTGTGATTATTTATTATCCTAGAGTCCGCGTTCATTGACTATTGCGCTTCAGATTGAACAGAGTGATGGGGTAGTTTATATATTGGGGACAGAATTGACAGGTAACTAAACCATTTTTGTACGCCCGCCAAAAGGCGGACGTATTATGTGATGGCGGTTTCCGTCGGTGTGTCCGTCCGTCCGTCGTGTCCGGTCTATATCTGGGACAGTTTTCTATCTACAGTTCTAATTTTTGGTGAGTGGATACCCTATGGGGAGACGATGTGTCGCGTACCAAAATGAAGGTCAAGGTCAGAGGTCAAAGGTCACTGGCCTAAAAAACAGGAAATCACTGAAGTGTTCGTGTCCGGTTTATATCTGTGAACGTTTTCTATCCACAGTTGCAATTTTTTTGTGAGTGGATACCCTAGGTGGAGACGATGTGTCGCGTACCAAAATTCAGGTCGTGGTCGGAGGTCAAAGGTCACTGTTGCCTAAAATCAGGAAATCATTGATCGTTGACAGTTTTCTATCTACAGTTCTAATTTTTGGTGAGTGGATGCCCTAGGGGGGAACGATATGTTGCATACCAAATGTAGGTCGAGGTCAGAGGTCAAAGGTCAGTGTGATCGAAAAATCAGGAAATCATTAAAAATTTCTAATTTTTTGTGAGTGGATTCAATAGAGGGAAATGAAGTGTCGCACACCAAAATATAGGTCAAGGTCAAAGGTCACTGTGTCCCCAAAATCAGGAAATTATTAAAAATAACATTTTTTTATATCAGTAGATACATTAGGGGGACACGATGTGTCACAAATTAAAATGTAGGTCAAGGTCAAAGGTCAAGGTCACTGTGACCCCAAAATCGTGAAATTGTTAAAAATCATAAAATCGTGATTTTTTTAGTCCGTTGAGAAATTACGGGGAGTCGTTTTGTCATGTACCAAAATTTAGATCCAGGTCAATAGTCAAGGTCACTGTGACCCCAGAATCAAGGTCAAAGGTCAGTGTGACCTAAAAATCAGGAAATCATCAAAAGATTACTATTTTTTTGTAAGTGGATTCAATAGGGGAAATGAAGTGTCGCACACCAAAAATTAGGTCAAGGTCAAAAGTCAAGGTCACTGACCCCAAAATCGTGAAATTGTTAAAAATCATGATTTTTGTGTCTATTGAGAAATTACGGGGAGACGGTTTGTCATGTACCAAAATTTAGGTCAAGGTCAATAGTCAAGGTCACTAGGACTGCGGAATCAAGAAATCTTTAAAAATTATTTTATTGTGCCAGTAAATACATTAGGGGGACATGATGTGTCATGTACCAAAATGTAGGTCAAGGCCGAGCATCCGGTTACTGTGACCCCCAAAATCATGAAATTCATAAAAATCATGTTTTTTGGTGTCTACTGATACATTGACGGAAGACGATGTGTCGTGTACCAAAATCGTGAAATTGTTGAAAATCATAAAATCGTGATTTTTTTAGTCCGTTGAGAAATTACGGGGAGTCGTTTTGTCATGTACCAAAATTTAGATCCAGGTCAATAGTCAAGGTCACTGTGACCCCAGAATCAAGGTCAAAGGTCAGTGTGACCCCAAAATCAGGAAATCATTCAAAGTAACTTTTTTTCTGCCAGTTTATACATTAGAGGGACATGTGTTGCATATCAAAATGTGGGTCCAAGGTCAAGGTCACTGTGACCCCAAAATCAAGAAATCATTAAAAGTCACATTTTCATATGCCTGTCAAAGACGAGGTCGTGTAATGTGATGTTGGGATCTGTCTATTCATCCAATAACATGTGTTGTCCATGCAATATGTCTAGTTTCAAGGTATGAATTGTTACCAAATTTTGAGTATACCTTACTCGCATGGCAAAGAGGAGCCATACATTTTGAGATCAATTTGTCAAAGGTCAAGGTCACAGTCTTCCCAAAACTGAATCAGTTTTAGCTGACTATATGTGTTAGGTTGGAATATTCAGAGTTCTCTCCCCTACATGTATATGGCAGTTATCCTGTGGAGTTTTCTCCCATGTTTGAAACAGCTGCATTTAGTTAAACTGTTGTGAAATAAAAACCATAAATTTACTAATTTATGAGTTTCATACCTGTTTATTAACTCGAAGAACAAAGGTTTACTTCATCACTTTCTTCTTCTTTCATGAAAAATTATCTCAACTGAAAGGAAACTACTATTTTCTTGTGATTGACTATTGTCGATTTCAGTGTGGGATATGTGAGCTCTCGGCTCTTGCTTCAAGGTCAACTAGTTAACAAGAGTTGAGCTCATTTTAGTTTATCATTCAATAGAAGATGTGATATATATGTTACATTCTCAGGCACAAAATTGTAGACCTTTCTCTGGACTGCTAGTTATCAATTGCAATCAAGGCTATTAAACAACCTTGAAATTTGGACCAATGTAATTCCAGATATACGGGCGTATATTGAAGCCCCTTGGGCTCTTGTTTTTTTGTTTTTTTTTTCGCAATTCATTTTTGCTCAAAACTTTCAAACTGAATGCAGGAAACTGCCAAAGTAGGAGTAGACACAAATTAAAGGTGAACTGTTAAGATTATAATTTTTCTTGTGTTATGTGGTATAACTGTTATACGATTTTGGGATGAATATGTTTTGCTAAATTGTACTAATAACAATATTAAAGTTTAATCCTGTTACAAATCCGTATTGATAACTTGCATTGCTTGTCTCTCTTTGCTACAAGTAGACGTTATGGAGGTCTCCTTCATTCAAGTTTTAGTTACGGTAATTTCCCTATTAATTCGCGATGTAGTGATGAAACTCACCACTCCAAAAATTGGCTACTTTCGAATTATTTGTTGAGCTAATTCCAGAAAAACGCGAGTGTTCGAATTAAATGTCGCGCCGACTTTCACAGATCCAAAATGGTGGACCGCTTTGCCGTGGTCGTAGTGATCGTATTTATTACCGTGTATTAACTTTGATATCTCATCATAGTTTTCATAAAAGGCAGTGTATGATGTCAGAAAATCTCCTCTACCCTGATAAAGGCGTCTAATTTTATTCGAGGAAGTCAGGCATATTGATCGAGTGACAAGTTCAGCAGCTCGTTCAGCAGCCCGTTCAGCAAGATCATGCAGATTTTTGAGCTGACGTCCGTAAATTCGCGTTCGTAATAACATCGTAAAAGTAGGCCAAAACATTGAACGTATTCCTTCCTTTTTGTTCAGTATTAGCTATGATCTATATTATGAAACCTAACTGACATGGAATTGAAAGAATATTCTGGAAATATAAAATATACACGTAACACATATTAGAGTATTTCAGTGCTCACAAAACCCGGTCGACAATGGCGACTAAAAAATGACAACTGGCGACTGAATTTTTCAGTCACTCGCCCACCATGTGTCGATTAAAAAATAGAGTAACTCGTCAAAGTGGAGAGTGAATGTTTGATTAATGAAGTGTTTAGTCGCCAAAGTATTTTTGTGTTTAGTTTATCAGGCAGCGAAATCCAATCAGGCCTAAAATCTACAGGAAATAATGACATAGAATAATGCCGACGATACAGACATGGGGAAGCTTAGTCTATTTATAGCGACCACGTGGTCTGATGTAATATCCGCGCTCTTGAAACCGTGTGCAGGCGTGACACAATAAGATCACGTGCACGCCCTAGAAAAGTTAATCCACGACCCGCTGACTGTTCTCAGCCAATGAAATCATCGTAGTAAAATTAACGTAAACAAATTCTATGAAACAAACTTGGCGGGAATTTGCAAGTTCAAGGTCAAGACTCCAAATGGTCCGTCAATGCGATGGTATGCCTGAAGCACGACATGTGCGTTTTGACTTTAGTGTCGCTTCTAAAACAATTGTAGTCAAGTAAAACCAGCTCAGTAAATTTAAATGTTGAAAGACACACGTCATGTGGTAGAAGTTTGCAGAGAAGAGTTTGAAACTTTTGTTTCACCTGATCGACCGACTTTCATTCAAGCCATTTCGGATTTTTTACCGTATATATTTTTCCCGACTGCGGCGAAACGCGATCAAGTTAGGATAAAATTACAGGACTGCGGAGTTAATTGAATCATTTTTTTCCCTTATGGACTGTAAGTAATAGTAATTCAGTCTGATTATATTGTACCATTCCCTGTTGTTTCTCTGCGTTTACAAATAGCATACGGCGATATACTATACGAGATTCTAGTAACATATTCACTTTACTTTCATCGGCACGAACTCCGTGGCGAAAACGGGGGTGTTCGAAATTATTGTTTCACGGGTATATTGAAAATGCTCCTGTTTTCGTTTTATTAGAATGGACAAAATCACGACAGGGGAAAAATCGGCCGTTTTCGAATTAAATTTGGAAGGTGAATTAATAGGGAAATTACCGTAATGTATCATTTTACATGACGTCACACTACGTAACGTCTGATGAGTGAGTGAGGACCACTATATAACGTCATTACGTTCCAAAAACAATGGGAGGCAATCGATGACATTTTTGAAAGTTGTGGCTACCGTTTTCTGGTGGTATGAGTTTTGACTTTTCATATACTCGGCATTATCACAAAACACAAACAGCAACATTATTATTTCATATCATTAGCATATTCAGGCTACTGTTGGGAAGACAACCTCAGCTGATATGGCTATTCACGCAGCATATGGATATGGTCAGCAACATTGGGTAGTTAATAAATAATATGGGTTAATCTCAGATTTACCACTTCGGAAAATTGGGAATGTAATCCATGATATGCTTGGAGACTTTGACATTGCCCTTGGACTTGCACATTTTCCTGGTACATGGACAGTCATAAAGAGAGCTATAAACTGCTGTCCTGGAGAAATTTTGGACAGCTCTTTCAACTAAAATTAGGAGAGCTGTATTGATGGAGTGTGATCACTCTCGATCCTCAAATGGCAAGGACTGGTAATGATAGTGTACTGGGATTGGTTTGTCCAGGCACAGTATAAATGTTGTGTTCAGTATAGAGACTTATGCAGAGTGGTTACATATATATGTATCAATGATGTAGTTTTATGGCAGAATAGAAGGGGAAATTTCTTGAATGGTCGGGTCAGTTTGAAGTGTTTCCAATGCAAAATATACCCCTCACATGTTTTGTGCACTGTAATTACCTGGAGATTTTGATTAGCCATGTTTTTTCCTGTTTCTGGCTTAAAAATACATAACTGGGTTTATAATACAGTACAACTAGAGTGCTTGGTTGCTTCCTTGTCTGACAGCCTAAAGTACAGTTTGTGAAATGTACATACATTTTATCCTATGTACATAGACAAATGGTTTGGGGCTTCTGTGGCATCCATCTGACTGGAACTGTCTATGTACGCCTACATGTACATGTACCTTCAATTTAATTACTGAGGCAATTCACCACGGATTCGCTGTGTGCATTGTTGATGGAAACGATTTCATTTGCCGTTTGGCACATTTAGTCAGGCAGCGATCTCAGCTATTCTGTTTGGGTGGAGGTTCAGTTTGGATGGTCGAGTTGTCTGTGTGAGACATGAATGGTTCAATGGTACGTACATGATGAGGTGGTGCATTGATGTTTGGGCAAGTATGATATATGCTCTAATAATAGGTACATTTCCCTACTCAGAAATATTGGTACCGTATATGTAGATACTTCATATAAAGACGTATTGTCTTGGCCTTCGAAAAACTGAAAAGCCTGGAGTCTATTGGATTCATTGTCTTGTGATCCTTACATGAAAGACGAATAGATACTTCATTTAGTCAAGAGCAATGATTGTTTCCATTTACATGATGGAAGTTGGTGCAAGAAATAGCTGTTTTAAGGCTGAATTTCCTGTTATTGACTGCAGGGTGCACGTATGTAAATATTACATTTGAATCAAGGAAAAGTGTGTCTTGTAAAAAGTGAATATGCTCCTTTTCACTTTGTCAAATGTATAACCTTCTTCATTTTGGTGACTAGTGTTGATTGTATGTACTCTTCTGTAAGCCCAAGTCACAGTGTATAGTCTATTGTTGAAGTAGACCAATGAAAGACAATAGAACAAAAGGGGAGCGATTGAGCTCAGATACAGATTGTTTTACTTTATGTTGAGATATTTCATTTCAATCAAAGATAATGAAGGAAAATGAACACAATTTATTCAATAAATTAGAAGAACACCTGAGTGTTCATGTAGACATTGAAATGAGATCATGAAAAGTTTGACTTTATGACCAGAGTGTAGAATGGGAGCTGTCCTGATACCCAAGGCCAAAAGTTTAATGTTCTTTTCTCCAGTGATTTGATTCATATTTCATTAATATTCCTGTAATTTTAGATGGAGACATTGGGAGACTGTCCTGAATTGAATGGAAGAATTCTTTGGATTTTTTTATGAACCGGGGAAATAATATTTATAATTTTAGCTAAACTTTTATTCATTCTTCGTGTCACTGCCATATCATTTACTCATTGTCAACTCTATACATACACCTGTATATAATCTATTCTGTTATGTATTTTATATTATATTGCATGTGATTTGTTCATTATTATCTCTGGAGGGCCTCCGGGAAGAACAATTTTTGTAACTGACAGAGTTATCCTCGATAGAGTTATAACCAGGGTCACTTGTTTTTCTTAGTAATTAACACATCTACTATACAAGGTTTTCTCTATGGGCATGAAATAAATATATTTATATATTTTGTTTCACATTCTGCTTCATAAGGTCAAATATCAGAAGTATCCACCTCAGAGCCAAAAGGGAGAAAAACTGTGAAAGTACCACACCATTTCACCTTCAAACACAGGAGTCTGCCACCTGACAGAATTTGGTCACAGTTTCAGACACCTTCAACCATAAATTTAAACAACGACAAGTTATATGCTCTCTTATATCATATCATACTTTTGTAAATATTGAGTGTGAGGCTGTGTACATGTGCATCTGTATGGTATGAATGTGTTTGTGTGATTGGTGCATGTGTGGATGTTATTTAATGAGTTATATTGTCTTATATGTATGTATGCGTTAACCCTATGTGGTAAATGTTTTACTTAAAGGTTATACAAAATGGTCTCAAAATCTGCTACTTTTTTGTGCTAAATTGTTGTAGAGGTGATTATATAGACTTGTTTTACATTTTTGTATGTTTTCAAACTGCCCAAGGTTGGAAATAGCAGCAGTAAAGTGCGACAATTTCATGCCCCTTTCAAAACGGCGAAAGCTGTGACCGCTTGACCTGTGACGTCACAACCTGATTACGATCTCGCTCAAATGCCTGTTGTGACGTCAAAATGTCAGCGACATCACGTTAGAACTCCCACAGTTGGGTGAATCTATCGTAACAACGTCCGACGTCATAGACTATGACGTTTAGGGCGCAATCGTAATCAGGTTGTGACGTCATGCACCAGAGGTCACGGCTTCAATACGTTTCCCCCCACATGTGTGCTATTCGTGTCCTGAAACCCTCTTCGACGACATTATTCGAGAAAAAAATACTAATCTGTTGTTTGGAACACTACTGGGTATGTTTTAATGCAAAGTAGTATGGAGTCATTTGGTATAACCTTTAATAAAAATATTTCTACTTGATTTGTGGAGAACTTATAATTGTGCTTCACTTTGTTTACTTGTAAACACTTTATTTAAATATCACCTGCTATACCTACTGTATGGTAGAGGTAGACTGTTTATTGATCAGATTCACTGGTGACTGGTCAGGTAAGCTTTAGTACACATAAAGTGTTAGAGAATTTACTGTGCGCACGCATTTGATGTCTGGTCATTGCTGCATGTACATGTATGAAGGGAGAGGAACAGTTCTGTTGGCATGTCATTGACTTGTAATCCATCAAGCTTGTGTATGATCTCACCTGTGCACAACGTCTGTCAACAATGACAGAATGAACCCTGTAAGAGAGTCACAGCTGATTTACAGTGGGTCACATCTTTCACCTAACATGTCTGGACACAGGAGCACGCAAACAAAACCTTTGCCAAGGGATTAAAGTTGGCCTCTTGTTCAGTAACTGTAAGCCTAATTCAAGTCTACCTGGCAGAAGGATCTTGAGTTGTGCCAGTGCTATTGTAACTGTTATGGTCAGTGCAGGTATGCAATAACTGACTGCCCTTTCAGTGGTTGTTATAGAGGAGTTACCAACACTAACAGTTCTGCATGGGTTAATGTACATGAACAGTTGAATCAAGAATACCTTTACAGCAGTGGTTAGACTGCTCCCATGTGAGACATCATTTCACTTTGCTGCAAGGTGAGAGGATATACCTGTACCAGATCAGAGACTTCACACTTATTCTGGATAATTGTCTCCTGTTTGTGACTGCCTCATTCATTGGGTGTCTATGACAGTGTAAGTAACACTTTATTTACTTGATACTAAATGTAATAACAAATCCTTATTTAATCTTTGGCTGTCTAACCCATATGCTAGCTGCTATAAAGTCCTGTAAATTATAGCTAGCCACCATAAACATATATCAAGGTAAAAATCATATGTACACATGAGTACAGGCCTGATTTGATGATTTAATTCCTCTGACAAATTTTCGCCATCAAGATCATTCACCCAGGTCATACTGAGTGAGAACATAGGAACGATTATCATTATTGAATTTTCCCAACCTCTGCTGACTGGATAGTGAAGATACACAATCTAGGTAAACCAAGATGGTAAATCAGGGGAATACCATGATCTCGACGTAACGCTATGAAAACTTCGTGCAAAATGTTCGCCGATATTCTACGAGATCCCATAATCAGCCAATCACGACCATTTCAACCTTTTCGCTCTGACAATGATTGACGTTTACTCCAAGGACATTAACATCTTCGCACAGCACAATCTTTTGATATTTTCTACCCCTAACAAAGCCAGACTTTTCGGCGGGAGTAAACTCTTTGATGTTTACGGACCCTGCCGGGAAATGATGCCTTATTGGAAACTGTTTCGGGATAATGTTTATATATTAGACCACGAGCTACCGTGTGTAATTACTGTGGGCGTGGTTTTGAAATAGTTACAACCAGCTATCCATCTGATTGGCTAACAATAGTTTCAACTCGCACAGGATTTATATAGGGCTGAATTCAGATATAATATTCCGTGATATTATATCTGAGTTTACTGAGATTGTGAAGATACATTGCCCAAAGTTTGTTCTGATGAATATATTTGTTCCTATCTGCTGGAATATTTTTATACAATAGTTTATACAATAGTTTTAAAACTTTAGTATGTGTTTGTGAAATGTTTGTCAACAGATATTAAAAAAGCTATCAGGGATATTTAGTTTTTTTCACACATATTTTATATATATTTTGTTTTTCCACATTGACCTATATGACCTATCAGCTTGCTCCCAGTTGACCCCTACCCCCCCCCCCCAGTACAGAGGAGAGTCGTGTGTGATATGTGATGTGGACTTCTCTGATGTTTCTCTCATTCAGGATTTAAAAATTCATTCAATATATACTGACAGTTACTGATGGTATAAAATATTGAAATAAAAAATATACTGTCTACATGTATGTGTACTTTGTCAGAAATTTCCACTTGATAATATAATAATTTCATCAAATTCCATCTGTCAGAGCCTCACCTCGTTATTACCCCTAAATTCCGGCAAGCTCTCTGTTCCTTGGTCTGTCTGTTTATCTTCTGTGTGGACATGGTATCTCAAGAAGGATTATGTAGTAAGGCATATTGTGATAACCACAAAGGCAGCTGGTGAAAGGTAGAAGTCGATCATTTTATCAAGGTCAAATTCTGGTTCAATCATTCTCACAATGCTCAGTTGAAGATTAGCTCTAGAACCTTGCCGGAACTTAGCAATGAACCTAAAGTCCATTCCAGATTTAATTCTCAGACAATGGTTTGCCCCGTTGCACTGATGTATGGCAATCAGCATACATTTGTGGCTCGTACTTTTTCTCTCCTAATACTATGGCTACAGAATTAGGAATATCCATATATGTTTAATTAGTTATAACTGGACTAATTTTGCCTTGAAGTAGCTAAATAATATATTATAGCCCTCACGAGTATGAGGGCTATAGGTCGGCCCCAGTCACCTCCAGCGAGGGTTTTAGATAATTTTATTACGAATCACCCATCTCTGAAACTGTCGTACATCTAATCTCTATCCCCTCCTGCGCACTATTTTAAAATCTTGCGCACTATTGTGAAATAGTACGGTATATATCGCCGTCTGAATTTTCCAGTCGAAAACTTCAACTCTCCACGCGCCATGTTGGTGACGTCACGGTATATGTGTGCTGGGCCGTTTGCAATTGAACATGGCGCGTATAAAGTGAAAGTTGTTGACTGGAAAATTCAGATGGCGATATATACCGTACTGTTTCACAATAGTGCGCAAGATTTTAAAATAGTGCGCAGGAGGGGATAGAGATTAGTGGGTGATTCGTAATAAAATTATCTAAAACCCTCGCTGGAGGTGACTGGGGCCGACCTATAGCCCTCATACTCGTGAGGGCTATATATTATTTAGCTAGCCTTGAAGTTGCCAAAATTATCCTCAGTGTACATGTAAGCATAATGGTCCTTTCCTGTACATGTAAAAGTACAACGTAGGATAATTTGATGCATTTACCATATCTACAGCAGTCAAAAATAAATATTCCTCATGCTGTAAGCAACGGCATGAGAGGAGTCGGAACACGGGGAGTCCCGAGTCCATTTACCAGTCCTGAGTCATTTCGCTGTGCCAAACCTTTGTCTAAGAATTGAATCGGAATGGTCCATTAATAATTCGCCTTTATTAACAATTACGAAGAATCATCAGTGGAAGGGGTGTCATTGTTTTAGATACTATAGATTATTTATGATATTCATGAATACTGTGCAGTACTTGTGAGCACACATGGCAATGTTATTCAAAATACTAATTTGCTGTTCATCGGCCAGTGTATATAACAAACCTGTCTGACTGGGTTATTTCTATATTCAGGTGCGAGGTTGCATAAGTAATCAATAATTTGATGTTTGCAATGTGAGCTCAATATTCAGCATAACAGACTATATATTATGCCCCTCGCTGAATTGATCTTACATGTTTACTCTAGCCTGGGAGTGCTTTACCTTGCTCATACAGGTGTACAATGGCTGCTGTCCACATCTCGCTGGTCAGTGCTGTCCACATCTCTCTGGTCAGTGGTTGCATATGGTGTAGAAATTGTATGCAGGAAGATACATTTGCCAGTGAAGTCGGTTTGGGTATTGCTTAGTATACAGTAATTTCCCTAATAATTCAATCACAGGAAGTTCACTTTTCAACTCGTGTTATTCGAACACAGAGAAAAAGTAACATTCCCATTCTTCATTCAAATTGAAGAAAAGTCATATGATGACAAAATGTGACACTCTAGCAGCTGGTGCCATGGAGAATATTGCCAGAATGATGCCATTTTTGCTGCACTTCCGGTGATCGAATTATTGGGGGAATTGCCGTACAATTGTCAATTCCATGATCTCCAGTTTGAATTTCTCGAATTACAGGGGGTGGGGGATGTTGGTTTAATGTCAAACTCGAGGTTACTTCACTCATATGGTGACAGCCATTTTGGTTGGTGGAGGAAGCCGGAATACCCGGACAGAACCACCACCCATTGGCAAGTAACAGGCAAACTTTCACACATGCACCAGTGGTGAAAGCACGGTTTATGTACTGCATGTATCATATATAAATATACATGTATGTTGAGGTGGTGCGAGTGTTCTCAGTGAATATATTATTGTAACTTGCTCTGCATGATAATAGAATTTTTTACCTTGCAAAACCAGCAAAAAATGTAAGTGGATGTTATGTATATTTACCACTGTTGGTTTCATGCAGAAAATCTCCTGAGCCAAGAGGTCAAACCTTTCCCACTGAGTCACTGTCGTGTCAGCTGACCCATACACACCAGACAGTTTTAATCAGTATGACGATACACGTCTTCTTGATACCTTGAGAAATGGTTGCAGAGCGTAATATACTGCGAAGACACTAGCGCAATTACACTCATCTTCACAATGTCAAGGTTTCTTTTTTAACCTAAGGTGAAACCTTGACTATCTTGCATAGCAGACCACATTCCACTCACTTTTAGTGTATAGGAATTTGTGAATGAGAACTGAGTATAGAAATGCAATCATATGATTAATTTGTCCGATCAGCATGCTTCATTAATAGTGGGCAAGATGGTGCATCTCTTGTCATGATCCCGGCGCAGATGTAATGGCTAGGAATTCAGTCACATGGGATGTGGTTAAATAAAACGCATAAAACAAGTGATCTGATTGGTTAATTTACATGGGATGTTACTTTTCAATTTCCGTACAAGGGTACGGCCCTACAGATCGTATCTTTGCCTCAGGTCAGCTACTTTGGCACGAAAACGTCTTTGACACATATAACTGCACGGGGAGTGGCCTAAAACTAGCGAGATTTAGCAAGTTTAGCAAACTGCAGTGGGCCTGAAAAGAGCCCATAATTAGTTAACGAAAAACAGTTCACCTTGTCAAGAGTCAACAAAATTTATTTTGGAAAAACAAAAATGAACATTTTAAAATCGAAATCAAAACGTCAGTCATCTATAGCAGGGTAGAATGATATTGAGTATGTTTGATAAACAAGATTGGCCTGGTAAATAGGTTTATGAGATGAAAATACAGGAAATACAGGCTTTATTTGCTTTCAAGTGCCCACATGGAGCAGACAATTACAATTATCAATGATTAACATTATTCTGATATAAAAAAAAGTACATGAAAGTCAGGTTCCAGATGATCATGAGATATGGTATTGTTAGTACCATATGAGATGATGTTTTGGTTCTTATAGCTACATGAATAATTGAATTCTGGCAGGGGTGTCCAGTCTGGCATGATGGAAGATAACCCTGTTCAGAGGTTGGTTTCTTTTCTGATTGGTTGTCATGTACTGGGGCATACCCCATGAACACCAGTCATTCTCTTCTATACTTCTGGTTCAGGCCTGGGAAGTTTTAATGATGACGAATAACACTGCAATGTAGGATAACAATGTCTCAAAGCTTGTCAATAAATTAGTTTCTCTCAAAACTGCTTGTCACATGGATTTCCTTTCAGATAAAAACCGTTTATGACCATGTCTTTCAGCCTTGGTCTCCCTTCTGTAGCAAGTGAATAGACTGCTATATATATGATAGAACTTAATGGTACTGGTGTCAAAAGGTCTGACAATGGTTCAAGAATTGAAAGGCCAGCTCAAGTGAAGTGAAGCAATCAAGCATGTTGTCTGTAGATGTTTTGCCTGAAGGTGACCAGTAATATGTTTGTAACATCATGGTAGGCTCCATGATACATATAACATGGAGCTGGTTAGAAAAAGTGGCACTACATGTACCTTGGCACACTCTTCATGCTGTATGTATGTCTGTCATAATCCACCCTTCCCCCCTTTCTCAGTTTATTTATTTATTTATTTTTTAAGACCAAATTACCCTCCTCCAATTTGTTCAGACTGAATACCAGAATTCAAGTCAAAATTATTGATGGCAGCCGCAATAATATCTAAGGTGACATCAGACCAATGTCTTTCAGAAACAGACTGGAAAACAATTTGATAAGAATTTTTAGCTGAAATTAAAAAGAAAAAAAAAAAATTAAAATTTGATATAAAAAATTGTCAAATGCCAAAGGAGCACACACTTATATTGTATATCAAAACCCACGCTTTTCTCAGAAGCAAAGCCAGCTAAAGCATCGTTTTGTTTTTATATTTGATGAGATTGAGGTTTCTACGTACATGTATATACCACAAATGCAAGAATATCTTGTTGAAGAAATTGGAACTCTGCCTGCTTCAACAGTCTTTCCGTCTCGCCATTCATTGTTCATGTGTTGTGTTGAAAAAAAAAACGTTTATTTTTGAAGATCAATTATTTCCATTTTCTGGTGAATGTTGCACGCAAGTTTTATATATATGGTCAAACCTGTCAATACATGTACATGCAACACATGTCACTTTAGCAGGGTTTGAAAAAAATCTATTCCAACCTGGATTTTGAGGCTGATCACATTTTTACGGGCGTGGCAAATTATAATTTGGCCTCAGCCTTTCATAGTTAGAGCAGCCCTCACAATTATGACATGGTGTTAAATGTGGGCCCTGATACCATATAAGGTTTTTCCTGAGGCTGATCTTTCGAATTGTGCGAGTTGTTAAACAGACAATAATGTGCACACTGTATACAATCTCTGACAAATTCTGGAGTCAAGATCTGTCCGGGATAAACCGGGCTAAGAATGTTGTACTCAGTGCCTTGATTGTGGGCACACAACCTGTTCAGGTCCTTAATTCTGTAAAGGACATTTTGTGAATCAATATAGTTGACGTTGCAGCTGATCCCAGTGCTAGCCTGCAGACAGACAGGGATCAGGCTGGTTCAGCTCACATGGCTGAGCACCGTATTTGTCAGCTTCTCTTCCATCTTGTCTCTGGAACAGAATAACACCATGAACCAGCAATGACAAAATATACGTTTTATACCTAAATCTGGGATCTAACTGGACATATCTTACTCTAAGTACTGCCAGTTAAAAATGGCTTTAGTTTAGGGTCCATTTTCACTGACTCTTTGGAGAATACTAGATCACTACTACACTATCTAGAGTAATTCAGAGAGCCTTGATTGTGGTATTTGCTGTTTGATGATGATATTTGAAAAGGGCTCTTATCTGAAATGTATGCTGATCCTGCATTCTTTGGCAAGTCTTGTGAACCTGGCTCAAATGGAACAGTTAGTTTCTCTCCATTTGTCTATTGATTGAAATGGCTTGACAGGACTTTTACCCTGACCTGCAGATAGATTGGGGAGAGGTAATAGCATAACATAATATGACTGATAGCCCTGGGCATTGTCAGCTGTTCAGTATTCATCTATCCTATAGACTCTGATTTGCCAGGGTCACCAGCTGCTGATCTCTATGTAACAGGAACTGTGGATGACTGGTACCTTGATATGAGCTCGTACTAGGATGTATATTACTCAGGTGAACACATGTAGGCTGGTTATGGGTGTGCACAATTATAAAACATATGAGGAGAAACACTCCCTAGTATCATTTAACCACATTTATTCCAGGTAAATTTTCAGTGTTCTTTACTGAATTTGCTGTTGTACAGGTGTATTTAGGTATGTTTGTTTCTGTACAGGTGTATTTGTTTCTGTTGACGTAATGTACTCCGTAAAGAGGCCACATGTATGTATATATCTAATTGTATATGGATTTATTCTCAAGATGTTGGCCAATGTTAACTAAAATACATGAAGCCAAGGTTAGGAGTTCTAACTGTGACCATGGACCTGCTGAGACCATGGACCTGCTGAGACCAGTCAGTGTAAGGTTACAGCTGTTATGTTTATGAATATCTCACTGCTGGTATAAGGATCATTGAAACACTGTTCGTTTATCATGATCACCTTCCTCGAGTCATATGTTCTAGCTGCCCCTCCCAGCCACACCCGTCTTCATTTTAGCTATATGTAGGCCCCTACTTGTGCCGACAAGTATGAAAAGTTAATTCATATCCACAATTGTACAGGCATTCTGATTTGAGGTGAGTAGTCTAGGTTAGCTCGCCTTAAATCAGAGTGCCTGGTTGTTAAACTTTGATATTTTTATACTTAGATATTTCATAAATATATATTTACACCAGCTAGGCTAAAAATAAGAAATAAAACAAATCTGCCTGTACTGCCAGCTTCTCTGTTGTGCAGGTGATTATAAATGATGATTGAGGTCAGCATTTATGGTACATGTATCTGTGTTACCTTTTGATGAACTTTATAATCTTAATACATATACCATCAGCACCAGGCATGAACAAGATTGATAAGTTCTCATCGTCTGGACCTACATGTACATGTACAGGTACCCTACCCTACAAATAGTGGATAATAAGCTTTACGCCTTTGCTGATATACTAGCCACTGCAAAAGTTTGATCCTCTGTGTTAACTTCTTTAAGGACTTGCTATCCACCTGTACTGATCAACACTTGCTCAGATACAATTCTCTCATTTTCGCCTTTGCTTCATAGATTACATGTATGTATATAAACTATATATTTTTAGAAAGCGTATTTTCTAAGGACTCTAAACATGTTCATACATTTAAACTTTGAAAAAAATTAAGCCTATAATTCATATTTGAACTTTGCTGTTCGCAGATTCTACCGATCATTTTCAAATGTCAATTTCAAGAAAAGTACCAGAGATAACTGCCTGAAAATCGGCAGCACGGTAGAACACCCCTCGATCTAGAAACGCGTCTCTCAGTTTTTTTAGTTTTTTCTTAGTTTTCTCTCTAGAGCCTTCTAGAGCCAAAAACCGGAGAAATATCGCTAAAATTACCGAACAATGCGAAAGCCGGAATATCTCGCTAAAGTTTGATAATTTAAAAAAACTGAAAGACGCGATACTAGACCTCTATGCTATCTCATTTATGTCCAAATTTCGTCATTCTATGATGTACGGTTTTCGAGAAATTTGAGTTTTTTCCAGCGAAACCGCTCAAAACTTAATGTACGATAAATCGACATAAAGAGCCGAGAAGGTGATTATACTACTTTATTAGCCAATTATTCCCCGATAAAATCCTTCACTGGCATGGATTACTCTTGTCATGCTAAAAAATATTGTATTGTTTGCTTCTTACTTTGAAGCTTTGTAAAACTGTAAATTAAAAGGGGATAAATTGGGTTTTACGTCTAAAAAATATGCTCAGAAACTAAGCCGCATTCCTTACCCGCTATGCACGCAGCGGGGGTTTGAGTAAATGTCACTTGTGGTTAGGCATAAAGGACGCCGGCGAAGGGATCGACAAGATCTTGGGAGTTGTCGAACCAGGAAATACCACGTGCGTTCACATCATTCATGTAAGTACGCCGGTCATTCGAGAAAAGTTTGGGCATCCTCCGTTTTCGACCCATGTCTGCAGTTGAACGTTTGAGTTTGAATATAGGTGATAGTTTTATCGGAGAGAAATATCAAAATGTGAAGGAGATAGGGTATAAGTGAGTTCTTATATACCCGTGCAATAATTAGTTAGAGTCTATTAGAGGCCCTTGATCAAATGATCCAGGATATACGCAAACACTTCACGGGAGTTGTGGAAACAATTTATTTACAACTATCATGATTATAACAAACAATAAGATCATTTACAACCGGAACGACTATTTCCGTGAAATATTCGCTTTCGCTTGGTACTCCCACTGATTTACTTCCTCATTAGCTGGAGTCTCACAATACAACTTTAGCTGGCAATCAACGAGCTATCACCGGGGCATCATCACCTAGTAGAATTCGTGAAGGCATTCTAATCCCCTGTAATCCTCACACCTTTTAGACTGTACGAGGACCCCAAGAACCAAAACAAAATCAAAACTCCAAATTTTACTTATTTAGAAAATGAATTTGAAAACGCTGTTTTCACTATATGTTAGATCAATTGATGAACTTTGTAACAAGACAATAAAAAAAAAATGAGATATTTCAACCCCTCAGGTGGATAGCAAGTCCTTAAGGCAGACACTAATAATCTCTCACTCTGCATAATCTCCCATTGGCCAGTACAAGCGGACCCCCCCCCAATTACACTCTTCAAATGTAAGTAACGTGATAAACGGAGTGAATTTAACCGGGCAACTTCCTATATGATGTTTAATCATGATAATCCTGTTTACTTTGAACTAAATCTATCTACCACATGATTAAGTCATACCTTCTGTTTGTCATGTTGATTGTGTATAATTCAGTATTTGGTCGGACAATCCAATGAGACTAACTATAGGGTATTATAGAGCTGGTCTGGTCCCTAAGTATCATAGCCATGAATAGATGAACATAGGCCTTGCATTAATATATATTAATACTTGATCGAATTGTCACTATACCGCATGTACAGCCTCCACCAATTTAAAGATTCCCAATTCAATTTTTGTCACCAATTGAAAGGACTGTTTTGACATCAAACATATGGATGGATATATGGGAAAAGGTATATTGTTTACCAGTGAACACCCGCGAGTCGAGATGGGAAAGCAAAGCCAAAGGTGAACATGTTAAATGGATTCACAGAATCTTGAACGTAAATTAAAAACTTGTTTGTTTGTTTGTCACCCTGGTGAGCGTGGTTAGGTCGTCTGGAAAATATTGGTCAGTAAAGGAACACCATAATAACAAGTGGAAAGCATTTTCTTCATCTCGATAAAATACTCAGTGTTTTTTTTTTATGACAAATATTTCCCTCCTGAACAACTATATCATACTGTAAACATGCACAAAGAGACCGATTGGCAACCTCGGTTAAATCATTTTCCTCTCTTCTTTATTCAGCATCATGCCGGTTTATGTTTTCTTTTCTTGACAAGAACACAGATACCACCTTTTTCTCGGGTTTTGGAAACCCACGTGTGCCTCTGCTCTGTTATGTCAAACATTTCGAGGCTTTCCGATTGTTACTGAGTCCAGGCAACCAGCAATATTTCACGAGAGTTTTTCCAAATGCAAACTTTTCTGTTTTTCTCTGAGAGAACAAGAGACACAACTAAACTGTGAAAGAGTCACGGTGATATATTTGGATTGGTCGGGTTACCTCACAACGAACAACTTTTTAATTTAGCCTTTGCCCATTAGATAAAACGGCGACTTTTATTTTTGTTTATGGATGATTTTTAGTCAAGGGTTCAAAACCCTTGGATTTCACCTTTCATTAATTGATTTGTCTTAGTACATGTAATTTGGTAATCTGTTTTCATCTACTGTACAGAAAGCAATCAGTGCCTGCATCCCTATATAATTTCTGCATTATTTATTCTATCATGCTCTATGGAAACTGCTTCAATATGTGTATAAGTATGCCGATATTCTCCTTTCGATCTTCTCTACATGGATGTATAACGTTAACCGTGATCAATCAATTAGTACCAGAACCTGCACAACATGTTCAATGGGAACGGTTTCATTTGAATATTTTAACAACCTCCAACACTGTCAGTGAATTACAGTATACACAATTATCTACGAGCTTCATTTTCAACTGTGTGCTGAACGGACCCAAAACCTTTACACTGTTTGGAGTAATCTTTCTATTGCAGCTTATTTCTAAGCTAGTGGTCACCATGGGTATATCTAAATCTGTATTGCAGGACTTTCATCTTTAAAGAACGGCAGCTATAAACTGCTTTTAGATGAGCTGTTTACATTATAATAAGTATTAAATTGAATGATACACTTGGATGGTCAGAATGGTACCGTGACTATATTTATGAGCTGTATGAACAATCTCCGGGTCACCAGTCAAGTGGTATAGTTGTGTTATTCAGGTTTATCTGAACATTGACTGTCTAAGGCCGGGTCTGTTGACACATCAAACCACCTGGTTGGTTTAATGAGGTTTTGGGAAAAAGGTAGGATTGCGAGTGCCAAAATGAAATATCACATAGGAAAGAAAATATTCAATTACATGAAGCTTACTATATAGTATCTTGTATGCTCTAGAGTAATTCTCATCCATTAGATCTTTGGACAGATGGAATCTGTTCTACATGTATATATGGATGATGTCAGCCTGGCTAGTTGGCTGAAAATTAGGGTATATGACGAGGTAATATATGGTAATCTAAAGTGAAAAATTACTTCCATACAGTAATCGTGGTACACGGTTCATGAGAGCCAAAACCTCATTAAAATGTGTCACGACATCCTTTCATTGACAATTGAGAATTCACAATCTTGCTTTATTTTTCTATTGAAAAGCAAATGGTAATGCAACTGTCATGCAACAAGTTTCAGTTAAGAAAAGTTGTGTGAATTCATCCATACCAACAGATTTGACACGTTCATGTACAATGTATCTGATAATCAGAAATACATGTAAGCGCATTATCAGTTGGTGTCCACTTGTTTTGTTACTTGACATATACCATATGGGAATTCCTCTAATAATTCAATCTCCCTATCGAAATTCAATCAACCCCAATTTTAGGAATTAATTTCAATCAGTGATTCTAATGAATTGGATCACCTAAAATCATTCAAATGACCAGATAAAAATGGATTATATGCATGATTTTGAACCATTTTGTCACCTTCTTGTTCTGATAAATTTGATGACCCCCAGATTTTATGGTGGGAAATTTCACTTCCTCCAATTGAATTATTGAAGGGATTACCATATCTCAAGATTTCCATACTGACTAAACTCTACTCTGATTGTATATTATAGGATGAACTGACCAGGTTTGACCTGTGAGATAACCAGAGCTCGTACTCTGACCAGATAACCAGGACGCCAAGAGGGGGGAGAGTACGACAACGCAGTCCGGTGTCTGGATGCAGCTATAACCACCTCACAAACTTCATATTTCTAACTTTGTACGGCAACTACTGATCTCACAAGATGGTTTCTAAACAGCTGAAGCATGCAGCCACCATTGGTATGTTGGTGGTGTTCGTGTTCGTTGTGGTGGAGAAATCGGGCGGTTTCCTGTCATCATCAGACCCGATCTGGGACGTGGACCCTATCCAAGAGTATGGGCTTCTACTGACAGCCCTGATCTATATAACTAAATTTATGGCGTTTTTCCCCTTGCCACTGTGTATAGCCAACTTTCTGGGTATTGTGATGTATAATTTGTACCCTGACTCTCCTACATTAAAAGGATCTCCTCTTCTGGCCCCATTCATCTGTTTCCGGGTGGTAACCAAAGGTGACTTCCCACGACTCGTACATGACAATATCGAAGTGAACATGGAGACTTGTAACTCTGCTGGTCTGGATAATTTCATGTTTGAAGTTGTCACGGACAAAGCCCTAGACTTGCCAAAGATGTTACGAATGCGAGAAGTGGTGGTGCCCACCAGCTATTGCACCTCCCAGGGTTCCCTGTTCAAGGCCCGGGCATTACAGTTCTGTCTAGAAGATGGCATTAACATGTTAAACGACGAAGACTGGATCGTCCACCTGGATGAAGAAACATTGCTAACTGAGAACTCTGTCAAAGGAATATTTAATTTTGTGACTGAAGGCAGCCATCAGTTCGGCCAGGGAGCTATAACCTATGCCAGTGGGAATGTGGTCAACTGGGTCACAACTCTTATAGATAGTGTGCGCGCAGCCATCGATTATGGCGCCCTGCGCTTCACTTTCAAATTTCTCCACAAGCCTATTTTCAACTGGAAAGGCTCATTCAATGTCTCCAATGTGGGAGCAGAGCGCAAGGTTAACTACGATCATGGTCCCAGTGCCTCCGTAGCCGAAGATTGTTACTTTGGTATCCTCGCACACAGCATGGGCTATAGTTTTGGGTTTGTTGAAGGGGAGATGCATGAACAGAGCACGTTCAGTATGATGGATTACATACGGCAACGCCGACGGTGGGTGCAAGGAATTTACTTGGCAGCCAAAACGTGCGCAGTGCCAGTATACTATAGACAGGGAATCTTCATTATGGTGTGCGCGATGATATTCATGCCCTTCACAACTCTTGGAATTCCCTTGGGTTTCATGTACCCTGTCCCCATGTGGCGAGCATGCAACATCGCATTTGGATTCCTCGGCGGGATGTTTGCATTCCTTTTCGTATTCGGTGCAATGAAGTCTCTCAGCATTCGTAAGTTGGGACGACTCAAGTACACACTTCTCTGTGTCTGCGCCTTCCTGCTCATCCCACTAGCAATTCTTCTGGAGAATATCGCTGTAATTTCTGCTGCATTCTCTCAGAAAATCAACTTTCATGTAGTCCGGAAAGAGATAAAGCCTTCAAGAGAGTATAGTGAACGTAACTTAACTATCGCTTAAAACAATTACATATTTTATAGGAATTTCTGCTGAGTGGGTTCCTGTCCACAAAGAGATTTCAACATGCACTGCATTTGAAGGATGCATGTATTTTAAGCTTCATATGTATTTATTCAATGTGGAGGGGGGGGGGGGGTAGTATCACGAGTGAGGGCACTGGTCCATTGACTGGTTGAACTGTTGGTACATATATACTTGTCATGCTTATTTTTCAATCCATTCTGTATTCATTTGACTGTTTGCTCTAAGCCATTATGGATGTTCCCAGTTTCATGGGTACATTGTATTAAAGCGTTACATTTGATGCCTTCAAGCTTCATGCATACACTGGTCATTGGGCATATCCGTCATGTAAGATGAAGTGATGTGAATTCGCAGGATTTCCAACAGTCAGACAGTGGTAACTGGGGATGTGGTCATCCATTGTTCCATTTGCTAACATTTCAAGTCACATTGAAAAGTGGTATCTCGTCTGACATGAAATATATATCCCGGTCATTGTCTTTCACCGACTCTACCTGTAGACTGCAATGAAACATCTCAGTTGTCCATACATGAAGGCTGTATTGACTTGGTGATCTCCTGCGATAGTGATGTTACCTTATATCTGGCAGCTATTCAGCAGGGTATTACAACAGCTAGGTACAGGGAGTTGTAGACACAGAAGCTTTATTGGGACCGTGAGTGATCCCTGAAAACCAGAGTTTAGAGAATAAAAATGCGGAGAAGAACTGAATTCTTGTATATGATACCCAAGCATCTCCCCCCAAACAAAAAGAAAATCTGACTGTTGACAGAATTCATTATTCCTCTGGAATTATCTAGAATTCCTGTGTGTATGTAACTCACTATAACTGTCTGTCTGTGTATTGACCACCCTGGCAGGCACCCACTTGGCAATGTACATGTAGACAGTAAAATTTGTATTTTACAACCTGATATTTTTTTCATGAATTCCATCTAGTTGTTTTGCAAAGCTCATGTGACTGGACATGCTAAATGACTCGAGAATGAAGTCCTAAATTATATTAAATACATGTGTATATATATATATATTACCTAGTTTACCAACCCAGGTGCATGTATGCGCATCAAAATGCTATATTTATATAATGTTAATATAAAGGTGTCTTACACTTTGTTGCTATGGATAGGCTTTTATTGGAACCATTGAATTTGTGAATATATGTGTGGTGATTTTTTATGCATCTCAAGAAGATTCATTTCTGTGCTATTTCCATCATTTTCCTCCCATCGTAATGATCATGCTCTCATATTGACTGTGGCAGATCAGTCATTCTATTTTGTATCTCAGTCAGTCATGTACTGAGGATGTTTTGCCTATTTTGTGATCTGAAATTTGCACCACCTCGTCAGCGCAAAAGTATCATTTTTGTACCAAATAGTATTGAAAAATGCCCAGTAAAATAACAATCCCCCTGATCAATATTTCTCCCCCGATGGTCAAAGAGCTTGACAGGGATTATAGTATTGGAGTCGGTCCATCTGGACAATAATTTTTGAAAAACTGATCGGATTCCTTCCAAATTAGATATGTGGGTACCTTGCCTTAAGATATTGCTTGTGATTGGGTTTCATGCCGATCTGCCTTTGGGGGTGCCAACTGAACTGGGGGCCAAATTAGTTAAATAAAGTTAAAGCCAAAGTTAACTCCTGGAAAATCACCGAAACCAAATTAAGATATTCCAAAGATATCTTTCCACTGGGCGGTGTTCAATAGCATTGGTTAAAACTTAAAAGGCCTGGTGCAAGTTGCATCAACAATGATTTCCATTTCGAATAGAAAACAGACAAAACATTCACAATGAAATGGCTGAGACACACCATAGTCAGTTCTCTCATCTCATACCTTACGTCCATGTTGATAACCTGTTCTTCAAATTCTAGTTTTACAACAAATCTTAGCCTAGTGGTCGTTACATATTTGTATTCAGTTCAACTAAACTTCAACACAAATGTTGAGGATGTTGACAAATTTATTGCAACACTCCAGAATTTCACCACAATGCACAACCAACTGCTTGTTCTCATTCAAACTTACATGGATTTACTGAACATTGTTCATATCTTTACATTATATCAATTACGAATATGTAGCTTTTTAGGGGATGTATGGTCAAAGAAAAAAGGGTTCATTTTGCTGAGAATCCAACAACGAACATTTACCATTGTTTTATTGTCATTTTGGACATTTAATATTCAGCTGGATGTCATATTCCTCACGCAACTAGAAATGATGGCATTGTGGAAATTAAATTTGTCTTTATATACCGAAGATTTCTTTTGAATGAACTGTCTGTAATCTTTAATCGTATATATTGTTGTAATTAAGCTCTGGCCTCGTTAACTGCCGTGAACAGAAAAAGTTTTCACCAAAATAAAAAATATTAGTTACTCATGGTTAGGTTTGCCATAATACTCTTCTACAACAAGCACATGGTATTGTTCACCATCAACATGTACCATTTCTCATCTGTTCAAAATGTATGTTGCAGAAAAATCCAACATGGAAGCATATACATGTACATGTAGATGAGATCCATGCTGACCGTCTATTGGCTTCAATCCTTGAATCTTTCCAGCTACACCATCAATGCATTAACTGCCTGTTGCTACCATATTCAGAACAATCCTGTTTGAAGATGTTCAAGTATTCTCTGCTCTGATGCTTGACTAAATCAAAATGCTGGGCACATCTTTCATGTAAGGGTCGGGGGGAAACAAAGGATAAAGAAGAGTTTCTAGGTATATTATAATGACAAGTCTGATTACATGTGTCACATAACAGTATTTTATAACTTACTCGGCCACATTTGTCACTGGGGTCGAAATTAACGCCTATCCATTGGTCTCCTGACGAGTACGTTTTGCATGAATTTTTTATTATATATATATATATATATTTTTCATTTTAGTTCAAAAACCTAAGTGAATGCAGAAAACTGCCAACAGATTAATTAATGCATTATTAATTAGACAAAAATTAAACTAATCAGGCTTCCATGCACTACTGGAAGATTCTTTTTTCTCCATTGATATGCAACATCAAAAACAGAATTTAAGCAATATTATAAAACACAAAAGCAACATTAAATTCATATCATTCACATTCAAGCTACTGTTGGGAGTAGTCCGGTAGAAATTGTTCTGTTTATCTCTCACTTGAGACAGGTAAATTTGTTTAAACATTTCAACCCCCGGAGTTCTCTTCTGTAGGCCTATCCTCAAATTGTTTTACTTTCCATACTCTATTACTTTAACATACCACATGTTGCAAGAAGAGTTTACTTGGTTGCTCATGCAGAATAATACATGTTTAATTATGGTCTGTGAACTACCGGTACATGTGACTGGTCAGCACAATGGTGTGTATGTATATAGTGTATGTGTGTGTATATTGAAGCGGGCATGATAGGGGGAAATGTATGGCCAGCCTGTGTTATCCACTTAATTCACAGTACTGCCCATTTACATGAAGTTACATGCACCTAAGAATCTGATTTAATCTTGAAAACCTGTCCAGTGAACATACATTATTGTGAGCTATTGTCCTAGAAAAATATGAATAATGACCTTGAGATTGTGACTTTCACTTGTTGCTTCATGTAAACCTCTTATGGTGGGAGGGGCAGAAGCTCAACATATTTTGAAGTAAAGTATCCTTGAAATTTAGTGAGACCACTGTGTCCTGTTGTACCCATTCTACATGTACTCAATATTTTGTCACCCATTCTACATGTACTCAATATGTTGTCACCCATTCTACATGTACTCAATATTTTGTCAAACCTATATCATTTTGAAATCACTGTTTGCTTCAGTCAGTCTACATGGTCTATGGAGTACATGTAGCAATGTGCTTTGGAAGTCCGATAATCAAACAAGTGGTTACATAATATTGAACAGGAAAGCTAGCAGAATGGTTAATTATTTGATTCCTGTTTTCAGATGTGGTTTCAGGTTACAATTGTTTTCAAAAAACCCTTCCTTCATTCCAATCCAATTTTAGCTAGTCGGATAACTGTTAAAATGTTGTGATGATATTTACTCCTTTAAATCCAAGTATGAAATTGCAATGCGAAGAGAGCCATATGCTATGGATGACTTACCAACATATCAGTTGAGATTCATCGCCATAAGATATTCCAAAAGATGGCGCCACACAAAACACAAATGCTCTGGTCAATTAATTATAGGCTCACCCCTCACAGTATTACGTTGGTATTCTATTATCCGACTTCAAGAATAAGCTCCTATATTAGGAAAACAATTATATTCATTTGTTATGACAATATCCGGTATGTATAAGTGTCAGTAGGTTTGCTTGTATATTAATATTTTGTAGATTGTATTAAGTGAAATGTTCCGAGCCATGAGTATTGCCTTTGTGTTTACAACATAAGGTGAATTTTAATGATTTCCAGTGCCTGTTTTTACACTTTGTTTTATCCCGGCAGACCAAAACCAAATCCAAGCACCCTGATATTTTTAGAGTTGAATTATTTGGCTTCACAAATAGTTGTTATTCATCATTTTTTGATGAGCTCATGACAGGGGAATTTTGTGTTAACTTACATGTATACCATGTTAGTCTTGTTAGAGTTGTATACTCTTATTCTACAAATCAGCCAGCCAAGGTCATGTATATAACCAAGAGCATCTGCACATCCGCCAACCAGGATCATGTATGTGACAGAGCATCTACACATCAGCCAGTCAACTGTTCATGTATGTGACAGAGAGTATCTACACATCAGCCAACCAAGGGCATGTATGTGACAAAGAGCATGGTCCTGTTGGTCAATTTAGCTCAATTTACAGGCCAATCATCGGGGGGATGTACCCTGCCAGAAGCTGAGGTTAATTCTGCAGTATCTTGCTTGACAACCTCCACTAGAAGAACATAGATTGTAGGAGAAATTTGGTTAAGAGTTACACAATTGATCTGACAAAGCAACACTGTTATACCCCAAGGTTGTATCCCCTCCGGTCTATGATATTATTATTAGGTAATGCATTGAAAAGCTTTCTTTAAATCTTGTTGGTTGCAGGTTTCAGAACATAACATTAGTAAAATGTGGGGCAGCTATAAGTGAAAGTGGTTAAATGTTGTTCGATGCTTGTTATGAAGTATTTATTGGACACAGCCTTCCCTTTTTTACTTCTTCCTCAGCCTACTGGAGTACATTCAGTTGTTCTGTTTGGAAGAAGTAATTTCTCAGTACACTGTACATCTTCATAATTTACTTCCTTGCTTACTTGCCTAATATGGTCGCTTCCATAAAAATGATTGTATGCACCTGTTTGAAATGAGTATTGGATCGAATAAACATCCCATTGCTTTAATATTTGTAAATCTGCATTCTTGTTTGTTCTTTACTTCTGCATGGCTCTCATCTAATGTCTAATAATGTTGATCTACAAACCCACTACGTTAATCCCTCTGATAATTCAATCACAGGAAGCGAAAATTCCTACCATAACATTTGGGAGTGATCAAATTTATTAGAAAAGAAAGTTGACAAACTCATGTTTATAATCCATTGTTTCTTTGTTATTTCAATGATTTTAGAGGGTGATCAGATCTATTAGAACCACCAATTAAAGTTTGTCCCGAACGATGGGTGTGATTGATTTTTGATAGGGGCATTGAAGTATTGGAGGGATTACTGTAGGAACTATTAACAAAAGATATATGTTTAGTCCATCTACACTGTTCAAAATTGGGTTACTCTACAATATGTTGACCAAAAAAAAATTTCCCTTATTTTTTTATTTATTTGAATTTAAAGGCGATTGAATTATTAGAGCCCTTCATGTTATAATATGCTATATCTCAGTGTTCTCACTTCTAAATGCCACTCGAGACTTTGAAGTTTCTATGTCCAGATTGTCAGGACTATTGAATGGGTTGGCTTATAGTGTCTGACTGCCATTGATTCTTAAACACCTTCAGTTCTTCACTCATCGTCACTATATAGCTGAAATATTGCTGAAGGTGATGTTAAGCGTTAATTCTCTCTCGCTCTCTCCTTCATTCGTCATTAATCTTTAGTTCCATTTATTTTAGCATACTTTATTTCCTCAAAATAGCATGGGGATGGATGCATGTAAAAGCTCTTGAAAATTTCCCTGTGGATGTATGGGTTATGATGAGAATATTGTATTTCATTCACTTTGCATCATTCTATTTTTATCAAGTTTCCCTTGAATTTGTCTAGCTGCCCCAGTTGAAATGTCAAATGATGGTTGCATATCTGGGGTTAGTAGTATAAGGAGAGTAAATCTGGTATTGAAGCCCCGTGGGGTTTCCGGGGATTGACCTGGGATGTTGTCGTGCACACCGCAGGTCATGGTAAGAATAAGCCTCGGCTCCTCAGACAGCTTGTCATAAGAGGCGACTGAGGCACCCGGGTGTGAAAAGGAATAGGACGCCACCCGTGTGGTTCCCGGGTGTGAAAAGGAATAGGACCCAACATCATGATATGATTGAAATATAGTTGAAAGCGACGTTAAATCATATTCACTCACTCACTCACTCAGCTCCTCAGAGAGCTTGTCGTAAGAGGCGACTGAGGCACCTGTGGGGTTCCCGGGTGTGAAAAGGAATAGGAATACAGTTAAAGGTTATACCAAATGACTCTATACTACTTTGCATTAAAACATACCCAGTAGTGTTCCAAACAACAAATTAGTATTTTTTTCTCGGATAATGTCGTCGAAGTGGGTTTTAGGACACGAATAGCACACATGTGGGGGAAAACGTATTGAAGCCGTGACCTCTGGTGCATGACGTCACAACCTGATTACGATTGCGCCGTAAACGTCATAGTCTATGACGTCGGGCGTTGTTACGAAAGATTCACGTAACTGTGGGAGTTCTAGCTTGATGTCGCTGACATTTGGACGTTACAACAGGCATTTGAGCGAGATCGTAATCAGGTTGTGACGTCACAGGTAAGCGGTCACAGCTTTCGCCGTTTTGAAAGGGGCATGAAATTGTCGCACTTTACTGCTGCTATTTCCAACCTTGGGCAGTTTGAAAACATACAAAAATGTAAAACAAGTATATTATCACCTCTACAACAATTTAGCACAAAAAAGTAGCAGATTTTGAGACCATTTTGTATAACCTTTAAAAGCGATGTTAAATCATATTCACTCACTCACTGGTATTGTTGAATGGGGGAGAGTAGGTTGAGTGGGGTTGTCACATCACTTCTCGTTGAATTTACTTCCTGAGTCAAGGGTCAGTCCAGGTGCTAAGCCACATCCGGTTCGAGGTCAGTTCTGGTCGCATGACTGGTGGGTGAATGGAAAACTGGGATTCCAGAAAAAGTCTTGAAGCCCTCATGGTGTAGACTGATTTGGATGCATGGTTTTTACGGGAAGTGACGTTATGGTGCAGAAGAGTGGCAGTTTAGGGGTGCGATAGATGGGTTATCCAGGCTCTAAATGAACCAGTCAGGTGGGTGTGGGGGATACCATGGGCGATAGGGTGTAGTGGGCAGGGCCTGATGGGTCTGGGAGGCCTGGCAGATTAACCTCGCCCTGGATACAGAATGATTGAAAGAATGAAGAACGAGTGGGCAGGTGAGTAAATGAGTGAGACCTTAATACAGCAGTGACACTCTAGCCTTGAGGGTAAGATCTACACACACACAGTCATGGACCAAATTGACTCCACTGGCAGTGGTGATTGTGTAACACAGTGACACCCTACCGCTGGGGTGTAGGTTCCCCAACACACACACACAACGTTCCTAGTCCCTAATGTCTTGATGCCATGAGGGAAAGAGATGAACAAGAACAACAAGCATATTATGTATTGCACATTTTATTCCCCCAATCAGATTACACCCAAGCTGGGGGAGCCACGTTGGGTGCCCAATCAGAAGCCGCCCTTGAAAAACTGCCCTTGTGTTGCATCAATCTTTGGCCGTATTCGCTCTTGTGCCATTTGTTTGGTCTGGGTTATCCCTAATCATCTTCGGGCAGTCCAGGATACATATCCTGGAATAGCTGTTTTCACATTTTAATAACACTTTGCAGAGCCTCTGTGGGTAGTAACCCCATATCCTCTTCCAAGTGGTACTTGCTTTCCACAATGGGTCGAGGATGGCCCCTAGGTTGCCCAAACACACCCGAACGTGCTCTTTCTCTATTACTCCTCGATTGCACATACACACCATAACGTAATTTCCGGTCCAAACCAACCCCAATCCAATTGAAATTAAATCTGTTCTGCTCCCCAATTTGGATATATCACGAGCTTCGACCTATCCCAATATCTCGTCATAGTGGCTTGACATTTTGGTTGGCTCAGTCGAATCAGACTGCAAGCTTTTGGGATGGTATACTAAGCTCACTAACAAGTTTACTTGGGATAATTGGGCTACGTTTGTAACTCACAATAAAATGCTTAAATACGACCACAGGGGATTTGAAAAAAAATAAATAAATAAGAGATATCAGACTGAAACAAATAAAGTCAAGTGGTCAAACTCCTTTAACATAGGAAAAACTCCCCTTGGTATTCTGTTAGTATGTCAGAAACTAATTTCTTTAATTCTGCAAGAAGAGCGGTCTTTTGTACGGGTGAGTACTCGATTTATATCGCTAACTCTAACACCCAGAGTCGTAACCTAAAACAACGTCTACTGACTTTTGAAATTGGCTTTATGTTGGTTTTTGTCTTTTTCGTAAACATTTTAGCATGGATATGACCATCTTCACAACGTCAAGGTTTCTCCGTTTGTGATAGGATAGATATACCCGGCCTGATTTTAGCGAAGATGAGATATGACATGGATTGAACCAAAACTAATCTAATGCTTCCAGAGTCGTCACATCTGCCGTGATATTAATTACACAAATAATTGTTAAAATAAGCCAGGACCTCTAAGAACGGGTCTGCGCAAGCGCATTGCAAAGTCGATATCTCCTCGGCATCACGTGAATTGTCTAACAATGTGGGGTGTTAGAGGCATATCTCGATACTGCTAGACGGACTACAATCTCGGGAGAGCCTATGGAATACCAAATCTGCAGATTACAACCATCTTCACATTTCAAGTTAAATACTACAGTAACGTCACGTGTAGTTTTTACCCCCCGGCCATTTTGGCCTCGAGGTACTGTCCTCGCCATGTACGTCCGTTACGCATTCTAGGCAAAACCGCTTGAGACCCAACCACCAAATTTTGAACACTTATTTATCTAGTGCTAAGTCAGACACCTATGGAAAGTGGCTTCTCTCGGCCCATAGTTTACAGAGTTATGCCCCTTTACAGATATATTAATTTCTATTTGTCTTATATGCTTGAATATAACCAACTATATCTGCATAACTGTGTTCGATATCGCTACTATATTTTGGAAACTTATTTATATTGTATTCTAGAAGCCAACAAAAAATTACTCGCCTCTGCCCAGGAGTTATGCCCCTTTTTGGGTGCAGTTATCTCTGATTTTGTGATATATGCTTGAATGTAACAGTTATATATAATTAACTGTTTTTGGTACAGATACCAGATTATGAAGAAACTTTTTTATCCAGTTGTAGTCTAGATGCCTACAAAAAATGTAGTTGTCTCGGCCCTTATTTTATGGAGTTATGCCCCTTTCGGATGTAATAATCTTCGATTTTGTGATATAGTTGAATGTACAAGTTATATCTGCAGACCCGTGTTCGGTACAGCAGGCCCGTACGCGAAGGGGTTCGGGCCCCCCGCTCAGACAAAGTTGACTTTTGATCCGCCCTACGGTTACGCAGTATATTCAGGATTATTGAGTTCTGCGTCGACCCCGCTTCACATCAGCACGCGTTTTGAGCGTCATATAAACTTCTATCATTTATCACATGAACATTGGTGCGCGATCGGTCCACTTGCCGTCACGTGGTACTTTACGGAACGTCATGTAGGTCCCGTCACCGCATAAATGTTACGTTATATTCACTCAGTGAACGAAGCTTTTCCTGTGACGTAATTTTGTTCGAAATGACGACATGTAAGGTCTCTATCAGGGACGTAATGGTTGGCAGCATCTAACCCGGTAATTAATATGTTAAATGTTCCAGAAGAAAAACAAGTATTCACCTTGGCCTTCGGTGGAACATGAATCATTGTACTCACTTCAACGTGATTGGTCTCACCGGAAAATAATTGACCAATGTTATATTTGTCGTGTATTATGTGTGTCCAACAACACAACAAAACAGTGATGATTAATAGTGAAATAAATCAGTGCTAGTATTGCTTGTATTTTTACCTGAGTTAACGACCGTTGTTGTTATTTAGGCCTATGTTTATATGGTTCATACTTTTCAGTTATTTTCACGTTTTTGGACCCTATAAAAACAACACAGCAGCAGCTATATTAGAGCACTATTTTCCCCTCAGAAGGCGCTAGAATGCGCCAAATGAAGTCTAGAATTTCAAATTTTTCAGGGGGAGGGCATTAATGGCACTCGCGTTCTGCTTTATATGAAATCGCACCCCCGCTAGAAATCCTGCGTACGGGCCTGTACAGGTGCTAAATTTTGGAAACTTACATTTATCTAGTTGTATTCGAGAAACGTGCAAAAAAATTCGTCTCTGTCCTTATTTTATGGAGTTATGCCCATTTTTGGGTGTAATAATCTTGGATATGCTTGAATGTAACCAGTTATATCTGAAGAACTGTGCTCAATACAGCTACCAAATTTTGGAAAGTTATCTACTTGTATTCTACAAGCCTGCAAAAAAGTATTCGTCTCGGCCCTTATTTTATAGAGTTATGACACTTTTTGTGTATTAATCTAGATATGATGTGATATATATTCTTGAATGTAGCTGTTATATATGCAGAATTGATGATACATGTATTTTCCAAAAAGGACAATTCTGGGTGATTAGTATAGCCATAATATGTTGCACATTCTCGGCATATTTCTCAATTGCTTGGGGGAAGCTGAGGGGTTTTGTGAGTCTCACCCTCGTGTTGACTTAAGTTGGGTATTAAAAGATGGATTACAACAAGAAACACAAGAAACAGACCAAGTATCACGATTTATTTTGTCAGATTTTCATATCAAAAGAATTAAGTTCCCAGTTGCGAAAGGCAGTGATATCATTCTATACTCCAGTATAAATTGGTATATGTCCGAGTGCTGTCAGCAAATGAAACTGGTTACTGGTAAACAATATCTAAGAATCTGGACAACCGGAGAATATGATGAAAATTGGTCAGTCTTTCACAGGGATACATGAGAACTTGTGAAGGAAACCTTGGTCGTGTACCCCTGGCTTTATGGCCAATGTTCATTAACATGAAGTCTTGATTATGACGAACTATATGATATATCTATGCGGTATTATTATTACAATATCAATAAGAATATACATTTTGTATGTTACAGATGTAACAGCAGGTTTGCATCAGATACAATGTAACTGTTACATTATTTTTCATACAAAAATTGAAAATTGAGGTTTGTATGGAAAGAAATACAAAATTAGTTTAATGGTAGTCATTTTGTAGAGTTACGTTTGTTACATACGCTGCAAAAGCGAAATGATTGTAGAGCTAATTATAGATATTTGACAAGCACCAAAGTGGACGACACATTGAAATACGGTGGCTTGTTAGGGCCATGCATTGATTTTTGCAATTTTCTGCCTTTTACTGGTTTTCAAGATTCCACTTTCGCGTTTTCTGTAATTTCTTGCCATTGACATCGATTCATTTCCGAGATAAAAAGTTGTTTTCTGGTTTTAACAATTTCTTCTATCCATTTTCAAGCGACTGCAAAAATCGAACAACCATGTGAAAACACTAAAAATGAGCAAAAACATCGAAAAAGTATTTCAACCGCGGTGGAAACTATTTCAACCGCGGTGGAAACTATTTCAACCGCAGTGGAAAGTATTTCAACCGCGGTGAAAAGTATTTCAACCGCGGGGGAAATTATTTCAACCGCGGTGAAAAGTATTTCAACCGCGGTGGAAACTATTTCAACCGCGGTGAAAAGTATTTCAACCGCGGTGGAAAGTATTTCAACCGCGGTGGAAACTATTTCAACCGCGGTGGAAACTACTTCAACCGCGGTGGAAACTACTTCAACCGCGGTGAAAAATATTTCAACCGCGGTGGAAAGTATTTCAACCGCGGTGGAAAGTATTTCAACCGCGGTGGAAAGTATTTCAACCGCGGTGGAAAGTACTTCAACCACGGTGGAAACTACTTCAACCGCGGTGAAAAATATTTCAACCGCGGTGGAAAGTATTTCAACCGCGGTGGAAACTATTTCAACCGCGGTGGAAACTATTCCAATCGCGGTGAAAAGTATTTCAACCGCGGTGGAAAGTATTTCAACCGCGGTGGAAACTATTTCAACCGCGGTGGAAACTATTTCAACCGCGGTGAAAAGTATTTCAACCGCGGGGGAAATTATTTCAACCGCGGTGAAAAGTATTTCAACCGCGGTGGAAACTATTTCAACCGCGGTGAAAAGTATTTCAACCGCGGTGCAAAGTATTTCAACCGCGGTGGAAACTATTTCAACCACGGTGGAAACTATTTCAACCGCGGTGGAAACTATTCCAATCGCGGTGAAAAGTATTTCAACCGCGGTGGAAAGTATTTCAACCGCGGTGGAAAGTATTTCAACCGCGGTGGAAATTACACGGCATTTTTTTTTTTTTTTTTTTGTTGCTATTTCTGATGTTTCACGCAATTTTCGAGGTTTTCGCTAATTTCCAGTGTTTTCATGTGGTCGTTTGAATTGTTCTTGTCTCTTGAAAATGAATTTCCAGCGCTTTCGTATGGAAATGATTGCAGTTTCTTGAGAATGAATAAAAAAATCAGAATGAATCCAAGAGGATGACAAGAAAAGAGAGAAAATGCGAAAGTGAAATCTTGAAAATTAGAGAATGGCAGAAAATTCGAAAGATCAATGCATGGCCCTAACAAGCCACCGTATTGAAAGGAACAGACTTTATAATTTGGTCCGGTACTCAAAGAGTATTTTGGTACTTGTACTGCATCCGTTAAATCAAACATTGGACTAAATCTGAATGCGAGTCACTGTCAATTAAAGGTCACCCAACAAGTGTCAAACCCGATCTTCAGTGGGAAGTCCTCTTGCATTGAAAATGTCCTGGTTCACAATTGAAAGACATTTCGAACATCGTTGGGGTCCCCTCCAGGGACATTCTATTCTAATACATTAATTATAATGAGCTTCGGTTTGTCGCGACAAGTCTCAAAATACCTCCAATTTCACGTATTAAGATGGTTCGGTGTTGAGATACGTGTAAACTGTCTCCCATGAGTGTTTAGCCAGATTGATTGTTTAGCGTGCCAGCTATACGTTAACGGTTTTCGTCTCTAATGTCCAACCAGGATATCGAACGCGATGTAAATTGGGAACCCTAATCAAATTTAGCGGGCGCCGAACACTTTAACGAGTGAAACTTGGATTGGGTTATAGGTGTAAGACCAGTTGGCACCATTCCTTTTATTGGAAATCCGTGATGGAAATTGTCTGTTCTTCAGCACCTCTGGTTCGAATAGGCGTCCGAATGCGAATGACCACTCACTTTGACCAATGTTACAATATTGGCTACCACCAGACGAATTGGTCAGTAAATGCAAACGTTTTGACTCTTGAACCCTTTAAGTAGTATAGAAAGTGGAAAATGGGGCCTATTGACCTAAAAGTCAAGTTCAATATAGTTCCGGCAAAGGTAAATTCCGGTCAAGTTCTGCGGTAATGCGATCACTTCCGGTTCCGCGGACAGAAAGTAATTCCATGTCAACGAGACTTCAAATACGGGGGTGGCCGTTCCGCCTGAATCTTCGGGAATGTCCGGCAATCTTCGGCAATTCCCGTTCATTTCCGGGAATGTCCGATGGGTAATCGAAGTCCAGTGTCCCAGGTAAAGCTTCAAGGTTATAATCCCCACACATAGCCATACAGCGAGAGAAGGGGAATCCCCCTGGTCCTAGCTGGTGTCCAACCCGTACTGCGTGCTCCAGAAGCGGGCACGTTATCCACTGCACCACGAGTCCGCCCATACCAGGCAAGGTTGAAAATACCCTAATATACCTACCAGAGGTCAGATCTATATACCGTTATGGTGTAGGCCCAATCGGGAACCCACGCATGGACATTAACGGTATGGAGTGTGGCATCTTGTTTTGTTTTTTTTGTCTCACCACGTGGGAGACGATGGCAAGGGTCTCGAAGCCATGGGGTGACTTTTCTTGAAAAGTTCTGATTGCACAGGCGTCGTCCATAGGCAGGTCTGTGGGGGATGTTTTGGGGCCGATTGGGCCGAGGGAGGTGTTATAGTGAAGCACTTGTAGCTGCATCCGACTGAATGGATGTGACGTGGAACTGAGGTCATTCCGCACATGCGCAGTAGGAAAAGTGTGTGGGATTAGACGTTTTGGAGTGGAGATGGGCCACTATTGGTCCGATTGGGTTGTGTGAGGTGTCAATACGTAGCACTCGTGAAGAAACGTCCGACTAGATGGGTTTGGCGTGGAACTGACGTCATTCCGCGCATGCTCAGTAGAAAAAGAGCATGAGAATAGACGTTTTGGAGTCGAGGGGGACCCCTATTGGTCCGATTAGGCCCTGGGAGGTGTCAATAAGTAACACTCGTGGGGGAGCGTTCCACTAGATGGGTGTGACATGGAACTGACGTCATTACGCGCATGCGGAGTAGAAAAAGAGCATGAGAATGGACGTTTTAGGGTTGAGACATTGGTCCGATTAGGCCGTGGGAGGTATCATAGTGAAGCACTCGACAGACTCAACGTGTTTGGCGTTGAGCTGACGTCATCCCACGCATGCGCAGTAGAAAAAGTATATATGAATAGACGTCCATCTGCGTATGTGCAGAAGAAAAAGGGCATATGAATGAACGTTTGTAGATATGGCTTATGCTTGCTCCTAATCATCCTCGCTAAAACCAAGGGTATCTCTATCCTAGATATAGCCCCTGTTACGCTTGGGCAATGTATCGCGATCAACGACACACAGCGGCATCCTGCACATATTGACCAATCAGATCACTTAAGCACGGCGACCGTGACAACAGATTCGAAAACTCCATAGCTTGTGCGATACCCAGTGGCAGAAGAACATGCACCTTTTCAACAACCATGAACATTAATAAATATAAGGAAACATAGTTTAAAACAAAATCTATTTGAAGAGAAAATAAACCCATTCATATCCATTCATCTACCATCAAACATCCAACAAGCCAGGCAAATGTAGAAAACGCCGAAGCTTTAAAGGCGGTCCGCGATGTCAGTGTATACGACCTCACCTTCCCACTGAAGGACTTGAATTGGGTTGAAACGCACGGATTTCTATAAAATTTCACTGGTCTATTCATTAATATTTTATTGTTATGCGTGCTTGGATTAAATATTTTACATTCGGTATCAGCAAACTGTTTAGCAGCGAAAATAAAACCCAAACGTATTTTACCATCAGCGCAGTTTTTCTAGGTCACGTAACTGGAGTGTGGGCAGAACGCGGTTTGCTATGCAAGTTGGTCAAGGGTTCGCCTTTGCCTCACAAATAGAAACCTTGACGTGGTGAAGATGGCTCCTAATGGAAATGCGCAGCGGTGAAAAGTAACTTCCGGTCACCTAATCGAAACCGGAAGTGACGCCACAAAGGTCAGTAAAACATTTCCAAGGTCAATGTGACCTTTAATGCCTTTTCAAAGGGTCAAGAGGCGTCTACGTACGTGTTCTTTCGGAACCTGGCGTTGAGGCCCAGCAAGAGTTATCTTCCCCTGATTACGACTGTATATGTCCTCCAGTTACTTCAATCTTAATTGACATGTCCGGGGAAATGCAACAAGATTTATCTGAGGTTATGTTATGTTCAGCTCAGACTGGGGCTTAGATATTAACATAGATAAAACACAAATACTAATATTTAATAAATTGGGAAGAGTTGTCAATACAAGTCTTCACTACAGGGGCAAAATACTGGTACACGCAGCCAGTTATACCTACCTGGGAGTAGTCTTCTGTGCCTCTTTTAGTTTTACACAAGCTAAACTAGACCTCCATAACAGGGCTCCTGAGGCCTATTTCAAACTTTGTAAACAGCTAAACTCACTTTCAGTTGATACTTCTACATGTCTGCAACTATACAATTCTAATACCTATTCTAATGTATGGTAGCGAAATATGGGGAATGTTCAAATTATCAAATTCAAAGGGGCACCCCGTGAACTATTTTTCAGACTGTACAGCTGAGAAGTTATACTATCAAGTTTTGCAAGACATTGCTGGGAGTACATCAAAAAAGTGTCAATACTGCAGTTATAGGCGAGCTAGGTAGCTTACCTATGTATCTGGATATTATTTTAAACATGGTTAAATACTGGTATAGAGTCTGCTCTGCAGAAAATGGCTCCCTCTTACATGAGGCTTATGCCCAGAATTTTGATATTCTAACTAAACTGCCTAAGACAGACTGGGGGAAATGCATATATTTTATTATGTGTAAACTGGACATGGAAAATGTTTTTCTAAACCCTCATCTGTACCATTTAACATTTATCATTAAAAAGGTAAAGATCATCTTGTCAAATGAATTTTAAAACAAATGAAGAGAAGACATTGCAAATACAACTGGCAAATTAAGAACTTATAAGATATTTAAACATCATTTTAAAAAAGAAAAATATCTATCCCTCGTAACTGATAAAGAGGATAGAAAGTATCTTACTTCACTTCGCATATTAAAGCTCCCACAGGCTACAGATTGAACAAGCTAAGCTAGAGGATAGAATCTGTGGCCTGTGTGACCTTAAATAAGTGGAGGATGAAAAACATTTTCTCATGAAATGCTCACATTTCAACAAATATCGCAAAAAGTTCTTTAAAAAGGTTGCTGAATGTTGCCCACAATTTGTGTCCCTACTTTGGACGAACGAAAATCCAAGGCTTTGCAGAGAGTTAGCCAAATATGTCCGGGAATGTTTTGCGATGATAAAGACATTTTTAAATCTCAACCCTTAATGATATTTCTTATTATTATTTTATTAGTATTTTTTTTTCTCTATTTTTATGTTTTATTTTCATTTTCTTTTATTTATTTATTTTTTATTTAATTTGTTTTTTTATTATTATTATTTTTTTTTTTTTAAGAAAATAATGACCTTGATGATGTAGATATTTGTATTTGTATTGTCCTGTCTCTCATTTTAACTTCCATGTTCATAAAAGAGATTTATCAACCTGTGATACAAGTAGACTGTGATTATATATAATAGTTTTAATGTATAAATATGTGTTTTAATGTATACTCGCTCCTAGAGGGCGCCACCTATAGCAAAATTAAATGATCTATCTGTTAACCTCCCAGAATGCACGTCATCAAGCATGGTACCCGACAGTATCGCCAGCTATATGTCCAGCAAAAATGGCAAGTGGGGAACCCTGCTTTTCTCCACATGTCCTATATCGCGAACCACAGGGCCCAAGAGACTGGGAAATTGTACCAAATGAGTCGCCTGGACCCGTGCTTCCCTAGTGGTGTCTATTGTGAACCAGCTGTCTACACCTAGTGAGCGGTCAGCCGTCCCATGGGTCTTGTCTCGTGCTATTGAGGACGCACTGGCCGAACCCAATGAGCAAATTACCAACCGCGTCAAGGAGGAAGACGAGAGGGACTATCCGCTTCTCCCCTCCGTGACCTACAAAGATGTCCTGGATGAACTTAACACTTGTATTCTACCATCGGAATGCGACGACGCCATAGATTACCCGGATATGCTCAGTCAACCGAGTGACAATCGCATCCATACAACGGATCGAGGCCGGTACGGCGTCAGAACCCAAATGAAAGCATCCAGAAAGGAACTTTGACCCAGCGCCAGATATTCAAAGACAATATGGGATGTACGTTGCTATGTCATGATGCACCATATTGAAGGCTAATAACCAGAGCCTATTTTTCAGGACTACAGACTTATCTCAAACCATGCGACGTGAAACGTCCCGTTCACCGCTCGTCAGGAATCCAGTCCACCCTGAGATGGGAAACTTTACCACAGATCCCGAAGAGCCACTCACGGAGGTACTACCGATACCGGAATCTGTGAGTGCGATCTACCAGCGTCATTGGCCTGCCATCCGGCACTGTTTTTACCGACATCGCCCTATATTGGACTTGTACACTTTCCGGTTGGATCATAACACCCGCCTACCCCATCACGCCTATACCACTTTTAAGGACCAACCCACAGCCTTCAAATTAGGCCTAAATCTCACTTTTGACTATTTATTACGGCATATGGAGGGGTCATTCTCACGGAAAGGCGCAATTCGTGTCACTCGACCCAAATTTTCTTCTAACCAGTCTTATGTCTGAAAAAATTCAGATTGTTCGTAGTATTCATTTAGTAGAGTACGAATAACTTATTGCAAGCACTGTCCCGATTGATTTTTTCGGGTAAATTTTCACCAGAACCCTCAATTTACGGTAAAATAGACCTGTAACTGGCTGTATTGACCTACTTGATACCACGATAAAGTTGCCAGAAATTCTTTTGTTCTACATTATTCTACCTTTCTGGCAACCAGCTGCATCTGTTCTTTCAATATTTGAATATATCGTTTACAAGGGCAGATTATCTTGTGAAAATGGCATGGGCAAAGGTCTGTAACTGGTTTTCGGGTCATTGGTGTTACTGTAACTGAAATCGGAGCCAAAAAGCGAACGCTTAAATTAGAAACAAAGTTTTGCCACCAGGCGGCTTCTTTTCCAAGCGCGGGTAAACTTGAGATTCCATAAGAAGTGTTTTATGAAACTCTTTTCAGTATTTCAGTCATTTCTAGCTCCAAATTTTCAGCGTATGTTTATTACCGGTCACTGGTGTTACGTGTCAGGATCAACATGTAGTGGCTCCCGAGTAAAAATATTAACTGGTAATAAAGAAATGTGTGTATGAATTACAAAATCATTGTTCTTGGACCGTCACGACAATATACGAGGGAGCAACAATTAATTCCTTCCAAAATGTCAGTGGTGTTACCTGTCAGTGGTGTTACTATTTGTAGGGTAACACCATTGACAAAAATGATGATTTTGCTCCAAATTTCAGTACAACTTGAATTTACCTTTCTTCCAAATAATACTAAGTTAAGGAGTCTTGTCATATACGTGTTTTGCCCCTAGATCGCTTTTACTCACGGCTGTATTTTTGCCTCTATGAACAAATTGGTCACTGTTGTTACACGAGGTCAGTGGTGTTACTCGAGGTCACTGGTGTTACCGGGTTGTCATTGGTGTTACATTTCAGTTAGATAACTATTTGAAGAAGAAGAAGCAGTTTTATCAGAAGGCTTTTCATATACCTGTTTTGCCCCTAAATATTCTTCACTTGCAACTGCATTTTTGCGTCTATGAACAAATTAATCAGTGGTACGTGTTGCACGAGGTCAGTGGTGTTACCGGATTGTCAGTGGTGTTACGGATGCAAGAATGGTCTAGAAATTCAGAACACTTGTTTAAATTGTCCCATATTTTGAAAAAGAAACAAACTCGATTAGTTTAAAGTCCGCATCAAGAATAAATAGGTTTTATTATACAGAATCTACATGAATGGTTGATACATGCGGTCCAATTGGCTGATTTTGGTGAGCCAAGTGGCATACTTAGGATATTGAAAACGAACTTGTTTTCCTAACTTCAATATTTTTTCATCATTAGTCATAGTTACATGCAATCTATTGCCTAGCATGTGTGTATCTTTCTATTTCTGTTCTCTTAGTGCCCAATATACTGATCATTCGTGTGTAACACCACTGACATGATTGAAGACAACTCCACCGTTAAGTGTTCCGAAAAGTTTATTGTTCGGAATGTCTGCATTTATTGTACGCGTTATAAAGAGTTTTGTCAATGGAGACTCTGTTGAAATCAGATTTTGTAGTCATTGGTGATGTTGATTTTGAGATATTTCCCCAAGTGAAAATGTGCCTTTCCGTGAGAATGACCCGGAGACAGACCAGTTCCGGTACTTTTATCCCAGTCACAATACCCTCTTGTACGAGCAGCCCTTCACCATTACGGATCGTACGTCCCTGGACACGGCATTGGCCCAATTGGAGACCTTGGATAGCTTGGAATGGGCCCGACAACAACGCCCCAACACCAAATAGCAGGTGGAGATGACGACGAATGTTACGTTTTACGTGACTAAAATGATCGACCACCCGATCCCTTGACCTCATGTCCTGGACTTTTCGTCCCTGTAAATACGAGGGAGAGTCACATCTTGTGCCATTCACGTACTGACCATGAAGGAGCATATAATACGGGCGTTTCTCAGCTTGACCCTCGAGGTCTTCCTTTACGTCTATGCGGATAAGGTCGATATCATGGAGGGAGACCTCTGTGAAGCGGACCCCATACACAACCGCGCCCAGGTCACATTCGTCTGTCCCTGGTGGGCTGGACCAAATTCAAACGGTTGTTGTCCGGTAAACTGGACGTCGACCTCATCCACTTGTGTCACGATGTGTATGTCCGACGCGGCCCCTTCTTTGCTCAACTGGCGTTTGTCCCGACTGTAATTTGACAGGTTCTTGTGGATACATCGGCTATAAAAGAAGCGTATCCACATTTTCGCGAGACGTAAAATCGGCTATTTTTTTCTTCAAAAATGTGGATACACATGTTATTAGCAATGTAAACACCTCCATAGAACTAAATACTCGATTCTAACTTTTAAAATTTAAGTTTGAGAAATGTTTAGGTTGAATATTTGACCGGGCGAAGTGCCGTCACAACATTTTTGTTCACCTTCTCGCCCGACTTCGAAATCGGAAATACTTGCATGTGTGACATGATTTCTTCTGAACTCGGTGAATTATAATTTAGAGATTTTAAGAATACCACAGGCCCGCAAAACAAGGGTTTTGGGGGGTGTGGGCGGTGTTATTAGTGTGAAGTGTCGAAATATGGGGTCTCTATATATAACCCCATGCATTTTGGGTGAATCGAGAAATAAACGGTTTACCACCAAACAAAATACTTCAGCATATTCCACAAGTATCACTTTATATATTCCCGTCGTCAAATTAGTAAATTTGTGCAATTTTTTACCTTTGCTGGGCGATTCAAAATCCAACGTAACTGTCCATCCATCCAGGAACAGTGAGATTTTGGCGGACTTCGTTCTGAATTCTGATTGGTCAGTCGCGACACGCCTCCGGCAACTGATCAGTGTATGACCTCTTTGTCGGAGGCGTGTCGCGACTGACCAATAAGAATCGAGAACGAAGCCTGCCATAATCTCACTGTTCCTGGCTGGATGGACAGTTACGTTGGATTTTGAATCGCCCAGCAACGGTAAAAAATTGCATAAATTTACTAATTTGACGACGGGAATATATAAAGTGATACTTGTAGAATATGCTGATGTATTTTGTTTGGCGGTAAACCGTTTATTTCTCGATTTACCCAAAGTGCGTTTCACACCTTGTTGTGGATTTATATAAAGCATGGGGTTATATATAAGAGACCCATTTTTCGACACTTCACCGTAATACCAACGCCCACATCCCCCAAAACTCTTGTTTTGCGGGCCTGTGAAGAATACATAGTTGTTTTTCTCCTCGTATTGATGGGAAAGAGATACTGTATGTCCCAAGAAACTTCAAATAAACAATTGGAGGTCCAAATTTTATATCAACTACAGGTGAAGAGTAAGGAAAATTTGATTGGCTGAAATCTGCATAATATCATCGCCCACCTATTATTCAACCAATCAAAAAATTGGACTCTACAAGTCTCCAACATGGCTGAAAAAAAGCAAAAACACGCTCCGCGAAATAATAGCATCTCTTTCCCATCCATCTCAACTTCCACTCGTGAACTCAGTCCAACAATACGATAATTTGAATAATAAGTTTCTAGTAGTTCAGTCTAACAGATCGTACGTACCTCCTGCTGTTTTATTGTCAACAGATCGACGCCGAAAACTCGTCGGAGTTAGTTTTTCTAGATTCCTGTCAAGGCGAGAACTTTTCATAATCGTACGGCTTTGATGACAATGAATTATAAAATATAGCAGTCATTACAATGCTAACAAAATGTGAATACATTGTCATTATAGTGTATGTAACCTCAACCACAATCGAAGGAGGTGTTCAAGGCCGGTAAAGTCAAGGGCAAGTTCGAGAAGAGTTATCTCCCCAACTGGAGCGATGGGCACTTCCTGATTAAACGCCACATACCCCGACAACCGCGAGTATGTGAACTGGAGGATCTTCAAGGGGAACTGTGGCAAGGAACAAGGAACTATCGCTATCGCTCCAATTCGCGAGCAAGAATTACAGCCCGTGGTGAAAACGGGCCAAGACTACTACACTGTGGAACGCATCCTGAAAACCGAGCGACGCCGAGGTAAGACGGTGCATCTCGTGAAATGGCAAGGCTGGTCCAGTTCCATCAATTCCTGGGTCCCGGACAACCAGATGAAACGGCTGTAAAGCCACGAACCACAGCCGGTAGCGTTCATTCTACGCTCGACCATGAACACGGTGCTATGGACAAACAGCAGGTACCTCTGAACGCAGCGCATCCAAAAACGCGCAAAGCACAAGTGGGCTTTGTGGTGACATGGCTAACCCTGCTGGACATTTTATATGGGGGTGTGTTTTACGACGTGGTGTACCCCGGAACTCTTCTCATCCCACCAAAGACACAACCACCAACCGTGAGTGCAGATCAGACGAATGTACATACCCCATCCACGTTAGGACCTATCAAATCCGTGATCGAACCGAGCCCAGTCATCACCATCACCACCACACCGAGTATACAGTCCAGGTAAACATCGAACCCCACACCAAGTATTGCAGTGCCCACTACGCCTGAAAACCCATCGGATTTAATCACCCACAGTGAACGCCGTACCGCACCGACAACGATGACAGCGGTGTCCCCGTCCGAGAAGCATTGAAACGCCGAGCCAAAGAAGCAGGTGTCTTGGTCGCCAAAGCACAACGAACCGTAGGGAATAAAATACCTGCATCACCGAGACTGCGCACCAGTCGACCACCGACCCATCGAGGACGCACATCGAAGACCCGGGATATCTTTGCGTAAACATGTCCTTAATCCACGCAGAGTCCTGACCCTCCACCAACAATGAATTTTGTGGACCGTCCCGCCAACACAGACCAGTGCCGAACAAGGATTATGAGTGGAGCATCTCCCGCTCTCAAGCATCAACGAAACTGGGCCCATCGAGTTCACCATTAGCAATGCGGATTCGACCTGTGTGGATTTAGCCCATACGTACTTGTATGTGAAACCCAAGATCGTCAATGGGGATGGCTCTAGAATCGTCGATTGTGCAACGGTGGGCCCGACGAATCTCTGACTGCACTCTATGTTTCAACAGGTGGATATTTTTTTCAGCGACAAACTCATTAGTGACTCGACCAACACGTACCCCTATCGAGCCTACATCGAAACGCTGTTGTCGTATGGACGAGAGGCTGAAAAAAACTCAGTTGACAGCCCCTTTATTCTACGGGGACGCACCCGAGCACATGGACACGGAGAACTACAATACGGGATGGAATAAAGGAAAGGGTTTTACTGCGAACGGCAACTCGGTCGATCTGATCGGTCGACTGCACGTAGACCTCTTCATGCCAGACCAGTACTTCTTGAACAAGATCCCATCAAAATCCGACTGATACGGGCGCCCCCAACCATCGCCTTGATGGCCACTGACGTAGAGGGGCACGTAGCTGACTCTAAGATCATCATCCAAGACGCAGTCCTGTATGTCCGAAAAGTGAAACCAAATCCAGCCGTCCAATTGGGGCACCTCAAAGCCTTGGAGAAAAAACCCCAGCCCAGTACCCTATCCGACGTGTACAAACCAAAGTGTTCTCTGTGCCTGGAGGGAATATATGCGCCAACAATGAAAACCTGTTCCTGGGGGAACTCCCGAAACGATTGATCCTGGCCTGTGTGGAGAATACCAGTTTCAGCGGAACCTATCCTGAAAACCCGTTTGACTGTAAACATTTCGGTATCAATTTTGTGGCCCTGCATGTGGACGGACAACAGGTCCCAGTCACGGCCTTCACACTAAATTTTGGGCGCGAGAAGTTCATTCGAGCCTATTAGAGCCTGTTTACAGCGACCGGTCAAATCGACCAGGATGAACGGAATATGATCATTCGGGAGGATTACGCTAACGGATACACGTTGTTCTGTTTCGATCTGACGCCTACCTTAGAGAACAACCATCAGCTGAACCTCGCCAGGTAAGTTAAGTTTGAAAATTCACTTTGCACGAGCACCCCCCCCCGGGAGCACCATCAATGTGATTTGCTACGCCGAGTTTGACAACATCATTCAAGTGGACAAGGCACGCAACGTCGTGTGCGACTTCGCCACCTAACATGGATACAGACCAGATTACCACCGTGCTGGATAATGACCCACGGATACGCACTCTCTTTCAAGGGGTGTTCGCCCGAGATATGTTCCCGTTAGATCGTGTGTATCCTTCCGCATACGTCCTTAACACGCACCCGATGGATCGTCCCGGTCAACGTTGGGTGGCCGTGTACATGACAGAACAGCAGGGCGAATACTTTGATCCTTACGGCCTGCCACCCATTCATCCTGATTTAACAGCCTTCATGGACGAAGGCACAGAGACGTGGTGTGAGAACAGTCAAGCGTCACAAGGCCGGAGCAGTAGCGTGTGCGACCAGTAGTGCCTGTTTTACCTCTACCACCGTTCCCGGGGAAGAACGCTACTCACCATCATGCAGATGTTTGACGAGTACCCTCAAGCTACCGATCGAGATGTACTGGTGTACGACTGGGCCGCAGATCATTTCAATGTACAAGCCCCGTTCTGGGATTAAGTTCTAACCATTTCAATGTACAAGCCCCGTTCTGAGTTTCAGTTATCACGTGGTTGTTCTCACGTTGTTGTTTTTATTGTTGTTCTTGAATAAAACAAAAACAAAAGAGATCTCACCCAAAACCCTGTCTTGTTTGTTTTTTGTATAATATACAAGCATAAACAAGTGACCATAAATGCCCAATGCTTGAACATAGATATGGGATTTAAACCAGGGTGAGTGAATATGATTTAACGTCGCCTTCAACACTAATTTTAACCAAGCTGATATAGGCCAGTCAATGAGTCGGACGGGAAAGTAACCAAGTGGCCTAGGATGAGGTCAAATGGAACCAATCAATGCAAGAGCACTGCAGTAAAATAGAGAGCCAATGAAATCAGCCCACAGACCAAATACATGTTTTGGTTCGGGTTAAGAGAGGGCATTCCAGAACAAACTTTGCAAGTTACAAGAGCAACAGGTGGAGTGAAAATACTATAGACGTTCGACGTGCGGGTACAGACCAGGAAAGCGACGAGAATGTCCAAGGCGGGTGTCCGGCCACCAATGCAATGCCCAGAGGTGATATTGATAGTAAGCCGAGGTGGCGCAACACGGGTGATGGGCATGTATGACGCCGGAAGAGTGAGGACCGTCTACCTGGGCTGCGGGGGAGACCGGATTGGCTTCACGGACGAGTAAGGAAACACTCAAAAATCATCAAAAGGCCCTTTTGAGGACAACCATTCTTTGCGAAAGAGCACTTCTTGATAAGCACAATGCGCAGCCCCATGCCCTCACCCCGCATTACCCTAGGGAAGCTTGAGACCAGGCGACTAATTTGATGCAATTCCCATTACAAGCGTTTGGTCCGTCATTCTTAATTCAGCCGTCGTCCATTGAAGAATATCCGCGTCCATAATCCAAAGACCTATTCCATATTCCATAAAACAGCATTAGCGCCAAATTCAAAAAGACAATCATAGTTTACATAAACATAGGCTAGTTTCCTGCAAGAGAGAAGCGGTTTCCTGCGAGAGAGAAGCGGTCAACAGTTTTCCATGATGCCGGCAAGACATCATGATGTTTCAAAATTATCAAATCCGTATCGCTGTTCAATATTCTTAACCCATATGCTATTTGGTGTAAAGTCGTCATCTAGAGAATGATGTATCTCATTGACGCTTTGATTGTGACTGTTCATATGAGCACCACGAGGATCTTGAAATACATGGGTTCATATGGCCTTTAGCTCCGGGTTAAGCGGAAGTAGACACAAGTTACGAAATGTAACGCCATAGGTCTTGCACGCAACGCTCGTATTTTGCTATCAGCATGCGATATGTATCGCCAAATTTGAGAAACTTTGAGTGGAGGGTCTTGGTGATGTAGCCCTGTTTTATAAGTTTCTGCAACAGTGTTTTGTGACTTTGATTAAACCCATCATATTTAACACAGGCTCTAGCAAATGCTACTATGCGAGATATGTATACGCCATATGCAGGTCCCACTGAAATATTACTGTCCAGAAAAGGATAGTTTGCGATGTCGAAATTGTAATCATCTCTTTTTGTCATCAAGTCGACGAAAGAGAAGGCATGTCTCTGGTTCTCGGTATAGGACATGTGGGCAATATTGTCGTGGGCCATGTTTGATGGGAGATTAACATTGGAGAAACTGAAGGACATTTCCGTCGTATTCAAGGGCAGATAACTCTTGCAGGGCCTGAACTTCAGGCTCCAAGTCCTGTACCTCGATGTTCTACAAAGCCAGACCAGTGCCAGTGGAATCAACAAGGGTTTTCGTGTCGTCCAGAACCAGATGCGCTCCTACACCCAGCAGCGGGATCCCTTCACCTTCTACTATCCCAAGCGCAAAGTTCTCCCAGATAGTGTAACCACGACGTATCTGGATATTTAGAGTGGTGGATACCATAAAAAATGCTACAGTAAAGGTGAACTTACACCGCAGATATTTATGGGCTTCTGTCGTTGATGTTATGCTCAGGGGAAATAACTGTTGTATATGTGTTGGTTTTATTACAACAATGGGACTTGGTTCTTTTGTATACCGTAGTTAACCCATCTATGGCGGTGAGCAGCATGACGTCAGTTCCACGTCACACCCATTCCGTCAGATGCTCCTCCACGTATGCTTTACAATGATACCTCACTCGACCCAATCGGACTACTAGGGGTCCCTCTCGCCGCCAAAACGTCCACCCAGCGCTATTTATCCACTACGCATGTGCACAGTGACTTTTTCAAAAAATTTCAACCAATCGCTTCGGGACCCCGGTCATCGTGTTCTACGTGGTGAGACGTGAAAAACAATATCCCACAACCCATACCGCAATGAGTATGAGTGAGTTTCCCAGTTGGAACTGAGCCACCGAGTCAGTATGGGTCTATCCAGACCTCCCCGAACTTTTCAAAAAATTTCACCGCTTAACTTCTAGACCCCTCCCATCGTATTCTACAGCTCGAGACGAAGAAAACAAGATCCCACAACCCATAGTAAAATCCACAAGAAAAAAAAATGACCACCCCTATACCCCATACAGGCATTTCCCGTATAGAAGCGAATCCGGGGAGATGACCCGGAATTTGCGACACAGAGGGTTCGCCCAGTCAGAGTTGTCTTCCTTGCCTCCAGAGGGCAGCACGATCGATGCCGTGATGTTAAAAGGGAATCCCCAGAGCAAGCGCCGCCGAATGAGAAACCTCTTCGTTTAAGACGAGAGGAACTGTCCCTGAAATATGCAGGAAAAACTAGAGCTAAGGGCGATAATCACCCATGCCACAAAATGTTTGAAGATAAAAGTGAATATGAATATTTAAAGAAAAACTGGGAAAAAGACTCCGCCCCCCTCGGCTATACCGTAAATAACCTATTCCAAGAACACGAAATACCAATCGCACACATCTGCGACACAGACAAAATCACTAGGCCACCCTGGGAATTAGAGTCGCCCCACGTGGACACAAGTATACACGACTACCTCACAAAGAAGGACAGCCCAGACTTTATTAGAGCCACCACCCTTGAATATATCGACCAAAACTGGAAAAATTACTTAAAAATCTATACAGACGGATCGAAAAACTCAAGTAATAACACAGGATCAGCTTTTGTTATACCTGAGCTCAACATACAAAATGGTTTCAAACTTCCAGACAATATGTCTGTATACACTAGCGAACTGATTGCTATAATTAAGGCTCTCGAATGGATCATCGAGCACAAACCAATCCGTGCTGTGATACTCAGCGATTCCCTTAGTGGACTCACATCCATTGAAAATTCTATATCTGACAGTAGACCTGATCTCATACACAAAATAGAATATATCTGTACACAAATACACAACGAGGGTATAGACGCCATTTTAGCTTGGGTCCCCGCGCATGTCAACATCAGAGGTAACGAAGCAGCCGACCAAACTGCCAAAGACAGTCTTGCAAAAACCACACACGATGTGCCAATAGGATTAGGATATAAGGAACTCAACACTATCATTAGACGCAAAATAGATAGCAAGTGGCAAAAGGAATGGAACGAAGAAGAACGTGGACGATGGTTACATAAGATTCTTGATGGAGAGAAAAGACAAGTTAGTGAAGTCGATCCGAAAAATCCTGAAGACGCCCATGGTTCTCCCAGTTTTTTCTGGACGGCTTTGTGCGTACAAAGGGGTACCAAGACAAAGGAATCATACACGCGATTACAGTGAACTCATATTTACCAGTATAACTTAACCAAAAACCAAAAAGAGACTTACGAACTTGTACATATAGCGATTCTTATTTACTTCTATTTATATCTCCTACTAATCTCTCATTGTTATTTATTTATTTATTTATTTATTTATATATTTAGCGCTGGAAAAGATATTCAATAAACAAAGTAATGTACCGCGAAATTCAAATAAAACATTGAGTTGATGGGCCGCGAAATCCGAATGGGAAGCGGCCCTTAAACTACAATTTCAATCAATTCAATCAAGCGCCGCCATTTTGTATGTTTATGTTTTGCGGAGACATTATGGACAATAAACGCTCGACCCTGGGGTCGCACTGATCATAGACTCGTCATATTAACATCATACAACATTTATAGGTTATGCTTATTACAATAAGTCTTACTTCCCATGGTTTCAGGTATGTTTTGTTCAATACGGACCGACCCGCGTGTATGGCTATGACGAGGGTTCCCCACTTGCCATTTATGCTGGGCAAATAGATGGCAATATTGTCGGGGACCCTGTGCGTTCCATGATAAAGACGATCTGGACCCACACTGACCTCAAAAATTTGCATATGACCTCTGTGACTTCACTTCCGGTTCCGGTCACGTGACCGGAAGTGACCGGAAGTGGAAGGTTGAGTCATTCTAAAGATATCTTGGTAACGAGAAAGCTGTGACGGACAGACAGACGTACATGTCGACAATACCCTTCGGTCAAATTCTGGCCGAGGAGTAAAAAAAGACAGTTTCAGAAGTGCGCAGGGGCGCGTTTTTGGGTATAAGGCCTGGGTCGATACTTCATGTAAGAAGGCACGAAAGGAGCATTTCTTCCTTAATCATGTGAAGGGCTTGTCCTCAGAAATATTACAGTAGTATATAAAACAGATTTCGAGCCAATGGCTCGTCACTGCGCATGCGCCAGAAAGTTTCTGTCATATCTGTCATGGGGCGGTGTGCGCAGGAGTGTTCTGCGCAAGTATGACGTCACTTCCGATCTGGGTGAATCGGGCGTGACCTTGGGGCATGTATTCCTCTGCGGTTATGCGATCTGGCGGTGAGGGTGCAGTCCACACCTAAATGATGTGCGGCTAAAAACAGGCATGGTTTCGGATCTTCGGCCATAAATAGATGTAAAATCTTTATCAAAAACCCTGTAAAAGTATATATTTTCTAAATGGGCACACTCGTGCCATTATTTCAGGAGACCTCTGAGCTATTGAAATTGAAAAGGAAAGACGTGCAATCCTCCTTAAACCTTCTTCAACTTTTCTGAAAAACTATATGAAAGTGTGTCAAATTCTATCTGCAATCCAGAGAAAACGTATGAAACGATTTTCTTTTTATGTATGTTCAAGTGTTTCCCGTCCAAAGGACAATTTAAAATGGCGAAAAAAGAGGGGGTCGACCTACTAGTTTTTTGTACAATTTTATCGCCATAAAGGAATCATCATTTTCGCTTCCAGAAAAAGTGCGGATTTTGGCCCGCCAGATATTCAATTCCGGACACGATTAACTCTGTAGTGGCGAGTGGGTGCGATCAACAAGCAATTGTTATATCCGCGTTTGGAGAAATGATGACGTCCAGCAGGGTGATACTATAGATATCAGCTAGTAGAAAGGTAAGAAGAATTACCATGCTGTCAGAATCGGGCGGCCTTCCTTATTATAAAATTGTGCGAAACCGTGGCAAGTGGGGAGTACACCCTGAGGCGGTCTGCCTCCGCGGACCGAAAGTAGTCCCAAATACGCGGGTTTTCGTGAGAATGTTCGGCAATCTGTAGGGACCGCTAGTCGACCGATTGGGTCGAGTGAGGTATCAATATGAAGCATACGTGAGGGAGTATCCAACGGGCTGGGTGTGGCGTGGAACTGACGTCATTCTGCGCATGCGCGGTAGAGAAAGTTTATGGAAATAGACGTTTTGGAGTCGAAGTGGGCCACTAGTGGGCTGATTGGGTCGAGTGAGGTATCAATGTGAAGCATACGTGAGGGAGCATCCACCTGGGCTAGTGTATCGTTCGTTGTCAACATTCTGCGCATGCGCAGACAGGAAATTGTGGGAAAAGGGTTTGGAAATAGACGTTTTGTGGTCTAGGTGGGCCACTAATGGTCCGATGGAGTCGAGTGAGGTATCAATGTGAAGCACACGTGAGGGAGTATCCGCCAGGACTAGTGTGTCGTTCGTTTTCAACACTCTGCGCATGCGCAGACAGGGAATTGTGGGGAAAGGGCATGGAAATAGACGTTTTGGGGTCTAGGTGGGCCACTAATGGTCCAATGGAGTCGAGTGAGGTATCAATGTGAAGCATATGTGAGAGAGCATCCGCCTGGTCTAGTGTGTCGTTCGTTTTCAACATTCTGCTGCGCAGGTTACGTGGTTTGGTGGGTCTGCGCAAGTGTGTGACGTCACTTTCGGTTTTCAGAATGACCTCCGACCTCCAAACACAGAAGAGTTCCAATTTTTCCTTAGACCTTAGACGTATGGAATGCCAACCTCCCCACAGCGCATGCTCCATTTCGCAGGCTCCAATAACATCCCTGCCTCCAATAGCGGAAGTTGACCTTTACTACGTTGCTATGACGTATAGGGGAAACCAACCAACGCACAGTTCAGTTTGAATCCGACCAAACAACTCCTTTAGTGTTGCACATGAGCGAACTACTTTTCATATGCTCTGTCCAGATAAACAGGGAAAGTTATCTCCAGATAATTCTTTTTAACGCTAGGTCAACGGAGGTATTATGCAGACTTGAAAAGTAATCAAAATTTTCGTTAAACATCTATTTTACTATATATGATGTCACTGCCGGCGATGTGCGCGAAGGCCCCGAATCCGGTCCAAAAATCTGACTGGTGGCTGGGGTGTTATTAGACCCCCAGCGAGGTGGTTGATGGAATGCATGTACTAGGACATCCGGGACCTCTTCAACATCCGGGACCTTTTCAACATCTGGGTTTTCCCCAGCCACGCGCGGGTTATCCCGGCCGCACGCCTGCGCGGGTTATCCGGAAGTGCGCGGGTGAATTTCGGGTCAAAAGGTCAAAGGTCACATCCAGGTCAAAAGGTCAAAGGTCTCCTTTCCGGCAAGGTTCGGCCCTCTCCGGGCCAATAGATAGCCTTTATCCGCCCTCCCGAAGCACCCATGGAATGCACAGTGTCCCCCGCAATATCGCCCGCACGTATGCCCATGTTATAACGACATAGTAGGTCTTTATAACGACATAATATGTCTTTATAACGAGTTAATCGTTATAACGACTTAATGTCGTTATAACGACTTATTATGTCGTTATAACGACTTATTATGTCGTTATAACGACTTAATATGTCGTTCTAAGGACTTAATAAGTCATTATAATGACTTATTATGTCGTTATAACGACTTATTATGTCGTTATAACGACATATTAAGTCTTTATAATGACTTACTAAGTCCTTAGAATGACATATTAAGTCGTTATAAGGAATTATTAAGTCGTTATAACGACATATTCAGTCGTTATAACGCATTATAATGACTATTATAACGACTATAACGACATAATAAGTCGTTATAACGACTCATTATATCGACTTAATAAGTCGTTATAACGACTCATTATATCGAGTTAATAAGTCGTTATAAATCTAATTAATAGGGGCCAAATTTTTTTTTGCTATGTCCCTTTTACGGCTTCTCAAAATCCATCTTTAACGTGTAACTTTATACACAACGTAATTTACGTTCATCTTGATGACGCGTGACTTCAAGTCCGCATGATCTCTAACGCGTAACTTCAAACACAACGCAATCTAAGTGAACTTTAGACGTTTCCGGGTTGTATTAGCCAATCCTCTCCTTTCGCGGGAATTTCAGCTGTTCTCATCTTTACGTTTGTCATGTACCGGAAATGTTATCTCGACGTTTCCGGTATTCATAACCAATCATTCCCTCTGCGGAAATTTTAAATCGTTCTATATTTTACGTCCTAGCCCCGACACCGGAAACATTGTGGCTGCTCTGTTAACGTTGTAGCTCCAACCAATCAGGTTATCGGTCACTTCACACCATCGTCACGGTCGTTATCCAAACAGGTCTCTACCAATGCAAACGATCTCTAGGCTACCATCTCTACAACGGTCTCCACGAGCTAATATTACGGGTTTATGAGCAGTGGTATGTACCAATTTTGGTTTATTTTGCCAGAAAGACCAGAGTGAAACTAAGAATGATATAGCGCAGCGTACGCCTAAATGTACGAGATTATATATTTCGTTCTTGTTTCACAATTGCGTTTTCTGATTATTCCATAATCAGGAACACCGATCGCCCCATCGACGATTTAGCATTGAGAATGTGGTGGAATTTTCCTGTGTTTAATGTCTTTAATTGAAATCCGGATAGAAAGGGGATACTTTCTAATTTCACATATACGACTAAAACAAGTTTATCATGGATTCCACGTAAATGAGCCCGTCACAGAAAAACGCCTATTTTTGCACAAAATTCACCTCCCATTTTTAGCTTCCTATTAGCTTCCTATAATCTACAGGAACAAGCCAATTACAGAGAAGATGTGTTTTAAAATTCGGGAAATTGTCAATGAAGAAAAGTTGTATTTTACTGAAAAGTATACTATTTTAACATCTGTAGAAAAGATATGCTTTTGACAGAAACTGTATACAATGGACAAAATAAGAGTTCAGAGTCTTAATTGTCCTCCGCCACGAAGTGGTGGGAGGACTTGGAAATGCTAGCCGTCCGTCCTTCCGTCCCACATCTTGTGAACGCGATATCTTGAGAACAGTTCGACCAATCAACTTCAAACTTGAGAAGGTGCTTCACATCAGTTAGACGGCCATTGGTATTGATTTTCACTGAGGTACGTAATCCAAGATGGTCGCCATCGACCATACTGCATTCTGTCCGTCCCACATCTTGTGAACGCGATATCTCAAGAACAATTCTACCAATCGACTTCAAACTTGAGAAGGTGCTTCACATCAGTTAGACGGCCATTGGTATTGATTTTCACTGAGGTACGTAATCCAAGATGGCCGCCATCGACCATATTGGATTCTGTTCGTCCCACATCTTGTGAACGCGATATCCCAAGAACAATTCCACAAATCAACTTCAAGCTTGGGAAGGTTCTTCACATCAGTCAGACGGCCATTGGTATTGACTTTCGCTGAGGTACGTAATCCAAAATGGCTGCCATTGACCATATTGGATTCCATCCGTCCCAGATCCCGTGAACGCGATATCTCGAGAACAATTCAACCAATCGACTTCAAACTTGGGAAGGTTCTTAACGTCAGTCAGACGGCCATTGGTATTGATTTTCACTGACGTACGTAATCCAAGATGGCTGCCATTTACCATATTGGATTCTGTTCACCCCACATCTTGTGAACGCGATATCTCGAGAACAGTTCGATCAATCGACTTCAAACTTGAGAATGTGCTTCGCATCAGTTAGACGACCATTGGTATTGATTTTCACTGAGGTACGTAATCAAAGATGGCTCCCATGGACCATATTGGATTCACTCCGTTCCACATCTTGTGAACGCGATATCTCAAGAACAAATCAACCAATCGACTTCAAACTTGGGAAGGTTTTTTACATCAGTTAGACGGCCATTGGTATTGGTTTTCACTGAGGTACGTAATCCAAGATGGCTGCCATTGACCATATTGGATTCTGTCCATCCCACATCTTGTGAACGCGATATCTCGAGAACAGTTCGACCAATCAACTTCAAACTTGACAATGTGCTTCACATCAATTAGACGGTCGTTGGTATTGATTTTCACTGAGGTACGTAATCCAAGATGGCTGCCATTGACCATATTGAATTCCATCCGTCTCGGATCTTGTGAATGTGATATCTCGAGAGCAATTTGACCAATCGACTTCAAACTCGAGAGGGTGCTTCACATCAGTTAGACAGCCATTGGTATTGATTTTCATTGAGGTAGTATGTAATCCAAGATGGCTGCCATTGACCATCTTGAATTTCACTCACCCATATTGTACCCATCTGTGTTGTGAACACGATATCTTGATCCATTCCACCCATCGATTTATAAACCTCACCATCCACAAATCCATATACAACTACAGACTTACATTCCAGTGTTACACTACCCATTACTGCTTCCCAAACCTCCTCAAATTGTCTCAACAATTCCAGATAAACGTCTCTTTAGTTTCCACATACACATATCCACTTTCCAAGTTATATTTAAGGAGATATTGGAAGCGTATATGCGGCATGCTCTCAAACAGGCTACTTGGCGGAGGACCTGCTAGCTACTCAGCTTGTTTTATAATTAGAAGTGATAAATCCAACCTAGGAATATTTTTTTTTGGGGGGGGGGAATGTGTAATTAATAAAGCTCTTTTACGGAGAATATTTAAAATGCGCACTCGTGATTCAGTCACGATTTTTTGTGATTCTGTCACGGACTAGATGTAACTCCTGTGATGACTCGGTCACTCTTTTCTCACGAGGAAAAAAGTGTTATCATCCTTGGGCGCTGTATGTTAGTAGATGTCATATAAGAAAAATCAGATCGAAACAGAGCAGAAAAAAAAATAGACAAGCAACACTAGTCAAAACATTTCCAAAGATTATATAACGAGAAATCTGCAATATTTCGGAGGATATTATACTTCATAATTATTTGACAGCAGTAACTAGGCATTAAGACACAGAAAGTCGGCTTTAACAGAGTACAATTTCAGTAAAGAGCGCTTCAAACTTTTAAAGTACCTTCAAAACCGTGATTCCGTCACACTGGAATTCATGTTATTGTAGAATATGTGTGCTTAATGCACCTTTCGAAAATTATCATTACAACGATCTCTATCAATTCCTGACAACTATCTCTACAGGGTGTGCATTGAACGTTTTGTACAAAGATCTACAAAGCATATGAACAGGCCTTGAACCAGAGATATACTATGCGGATTTGTCTGATGCCAAATTGCACATGTACACACACGCGCCAAAGATGAGTTTGGCCTTATAATTGAGAGCTTGGTGAATTGCGTACAGGTATATGACCTTCACTCGCCTCCTACCACTCGACAAGTTATAACTGGTCATCTTCACACACAAGTGTACAAATTTCATTGTTAATACGCTCAACTGACGTTTCAGGGAACTGATTTTATAATAGAGTAATGACAAATTAGTTTCCCACAACAGAGAAAGAATAATTGAACCCTCAACGAGAATCGAACCCACGATCCCGTCAATCCATGAAGTTGCTCTTACTCCCGTTAAAAATCAAAATGAAGGCTGTCGGTGTTGCAATATGCGCAATTGGCATGACAATTTGATACTGAGTTTTTTTATGGTGGTTCCTATCTCAACACTCTTATAATGAAAGTGCTGTATTTAACATTATAAATGTCCGCGAGGAGTGACACAATCATATGAAGTGTTATATTTGTAACACTCGCAGAAAGTGTTGGGAGAAGCGTTATATCTTAGAAACAACGAAAAGTTGATAATAAATTTTATATGAATTTATATTTAATCGAACTGTTTGACGTTGAAAATTGCATTTTCAGACTATAAAACCATCTCCAAACTCAGAAACCATCCTGTGAGCTATGCTGATATTTAAAAAAACTGTTTCCTCTCCATGTGATCTTTTTATCAACAAATAAAAAGTGTGGGTCTTTGATCTACTGTTTTTTATGTAAAAAGCTTTGAGTATCCCTATCTCCATAGTTTTCTAAGATTTGCGACGTCATTAACTCCCCTGATAACATCTCTCATTGGAAAGGCGAGATAGGACATTGAAAGCGTCAGTACAGGGCACAGGCTCGCAAAACAAGAGAGGGGGTATTAGGGTGAAATGTCGATATATGAATAAACATATTTATATAAAGCATGGGGTTATATATAGAGACCCCATGCTTTATATAAATAAACATATTTATATAAAGCATGGGGTTATATATAGAGACTCCATATTTCGACATTTCACACTAATACCACCCCCCCCCCCAATTTCTTGTTTTGCGGGGAAATCAACCATTATCTAATGTATCTTTTTGTCAAAAGCATCAGCGCGTTGATAGCACATTGTTCTCTCGCCCCCCCCCCCCCCACCCTTCAAGGTAATCAGGTTGGGGAGATCCCGCTGTTCAAAATTAAGGTAAAAAAGGTCGTTTTTGCTCAATAGCATTTGATTCCTTGTTAACCAATGTTCCAAAACTTCATGCGCATCAATCTATATATTGCTCCATGTCCTATAATTAATTTGTCACTTGAAGAACTAGTCAATGTTGTTTCAATAGTGTGACAAATGTTTGGCCTATTATTCTGCAATTAGACAGGTGACAATTTCGGTTTTTGCTACCATTTGATGGGAATATATGTCTGTGTGCGCTTCAAGTGGATTTTGCTGAATTCAATATAAAAACTGATTTATTGAGCACCCTTTTACTTCCATTTTAGAAAGCGGGATCGCCCTAACCTGGTATATGATTTTGTCTTTATTGATATTTCCTTGTAGACCCATTGGCTTTAGCTTACTCCCAGAGTAGGCCTTCCGCAACACTAGCGCTGATAGAGATCGTTGTCAACTTCAGCACATGAAAACACGCATATCACAAACTCATGGTAGAGATCGTTGTAAAATGAATATTTATTTTGATTAAAATTCTTTTCTCAAGCAAACAGGACGACTTTGAGGCTTAATTATTTTAGTTCCTTGGGCAATAAGCTATAATTAAAGCGATAAACACAGCCGATGTGCAGTCAGATATGCCCGAAGTCGATATTCCTAATCGGCATAGCAATCCCGTGTCCCAAATTAAAAATAATAAAAAGACATCAAGCTTTAGCTTGCAAGTGCTATAAATCTAGATACTCTTGTGGGTACGCTAATCTATGGGGTTTACAGAACTTTTCGGTGCTTGATCGATTATTTTGCCTTGAACGGGCATGCTATTCTCGAACGTTTTAACAATTTATCGCTCCACGAACCGGTAGAGATAGTTTCATTTCGGGTAGAGGTCGTTTTCACTGGTAGAAATCTGTTTGGATAAAGACCGTGGGTGTACGGCTAGGACGTAAAACAAGAACGATTTAAAATTCCCGCGGAGGGAATGATTGGTTTTGAATACCGGAAACGTCGAGATAACATTTCTGGTACATGACAAACGTCAAAACGAGAACAGTTTAAATTCCCGCGAGAGGACAGGATTGGCTAGTACAACCCGGAAACGTCTAAAGCTCACTTAGATTGCGTTGTGTTTGAAGTTACGCGTTAGAGATCATGTGGACTTGAAGTCACGCGTCATCAAGTTGAACGTAAATTACGTTGTGTCTAAAGTTACACGTTGAAGGTGGATTTCTTATTTGACGCGTAACATAAACTACTTTGAATATTGGCGGTAAGAATACAGAATTATCATTGGTTGGTCATCAAGTTTAGCATGTTGTTCTTGTGTGACGCGTAAATTGTTGGCGATTTATGGCGTGAACGGCCCATCTATCGTAAGATTGTCACGACCTACAGGAACATTACGTGAAGTTGAAGCTACACGTCTGACAGTTAAATGTAAATTGCGTTGTGTCTAAAGTTACACGTTAAAAGTGGGTGTCCTTACTTGACGCGTAAGATGAACTAGTTTGAATACTGGCGGTAGAAATACAGAATCATGATTGGTTGGTTATCAAGTTTACGTTGTAAAATTTAGCGCGTCGTTCTTGTGTTTAACGCGTGGGATTTTGACGAATCATGGCGCAAACGGCCCTTCATATCCGTACGCCGTCTTCCTGGTCTTTACCCGCACCTCGAACCTCACTTCACTCCACCTGTTGCTCTTGTAACTTGTAACTCTTAGTCAAATGCTGGAATGCCCACTTTCAACCTAGACCAAAACATGTATTTGGTCTGTGGGCTGATTTCATTGGCTCTCTATTTTACTGCAGTGCTCTTGCATTGTTTTCTGGACATTGATTGGTTACATTTGGCCCCATCCTAGGCCACTGATTGGCTACTTTCTCAACGGTGTTCAAGGTCAGTTTGACCGAATCCCCACATGTCTGTTATAGCCTTCATGCATTATGCTCATATAGAAAAAAAATCACAAGACAGGGGTTTTTTTGTTGGTGAGATCTCATTTTTTTTTTTCAACAATAAATAACAACAACAACGTGAAAACTGAAGCCCAGAAAAGGGGGCTTGTACATTGAAATCGATAGAACTTAAGCCCAGAACAGGGGGCTTGTACATTGAAATCGATAGAACTTAAGCCCAGAACAGGGAGCTTTTCGTGAAAGAACTTAAGCCCAGAACGGGGCTTGTACATTGAAATGATCGGCGGCCCAGTCATATACGAGTACATCTCGGTCCTCGGCCTTGGGGTACTCATCAAATATCTGCACGATGGTAGATAAGGTTCTTCTCCGGCATCGATGGTACAGGTAAAACAAGCACTATTGTCCGCACACGCTACTGGTCAGGCTTTGCAACGTTTGACTGTTTCAACACCACGTCTCTGTGCCTTGATCCGTGAAGTCTGTTAAATCGGGATGCAGGGGTGGCAGGCCGTACGGGTCAAAGTATTCGCCCTGCTGTTCTGTCAAGTACACGCCCACCCAATGTTCACCGGGCCGATCCAACGGGTCCGTGTTGAGAACGTAAGCAGCAGGATACATACGGTCTGATGGGAACACATCTCGGGCGAACACCCCTTGAAAGACCATACGTGTCCCTGGGTCATTCTCCAGCACGGTGGTTATCTGGTCTGTATCCATGTTAGGTGACAAAGTCACACAGGACGTTGCGCGCCTTGTCCACTTGAATGATGTTTTCAAACTCGACGTAGCAGATCACATTGACGGTGCTCCGGAGGGCTCGTGCAAAGTGGATTTCCAACCGTAAATTGCCTTGCTTGGCCAGGGCCAGCTGATGGTCGTTCTCTAAGGTAGGGGTCAGATCGAAACAGAACAACGTGTATCCGTTCGCGTAGTCCTCCCGACTGATCATATTCCCTTCGTCCTGGTTGATTTGACCGGTGGCTGTAAACAGGCTTTGATAGGCTCGGATAAAATTCGCGCGCCCAAAGTTCGGTGTTAAGGCCGTGGCTGGGACCTGTTGTCCATCCACATGCAGGGTCACAAAATTGATGCCGGTTCTTTGGGTAGGCTCCGCTGAAACTGGTATTTTCCACACAGGCCAGGATCAGTCGCTTGGGTAGTTCCCCCAGGAACAGGTTTTCTTTCTTGGCGCTCATATTTCCAGCAGACACAGAGAACACTTTGGTTTGCACACGTCGGATAGGGTACTGGACTGGTTTTGTTTCCAATGCTTCGAGTTGTCCCAATTGAACGGCTGGATTCGGTTTCACTTTTCGGACATACAGGACTGCGTCTTGGATGACAATCTTATAGTCAGCTGCATGCCCCTCTACGTTAGTGGCCATCAAGGCGAAGGTCGGAGGCGCCCGTATCAGTCGGATTTTGATGGGGATCTTGTTCAACAGGTACCGGTCTTGCATGAAAATGTCTGCGTGCAGTCGACCCATGACATCCACCGAGACGCCGTTCGCGATGAAAGCCTTCCGTTTGTTATATCTCGCATTGTCGTTCTCTGCGCCCATGTGCTCGGCTGTGTCCTGGTAGAATAAAGCGGCTGTCAGCTGAGATTTTTTAACCTCTCGTCCATACGACAACAGCGTCTCGATGTAGGCTCGATAGGGGTACGTGTTGGTCGAGTCACTGATGAGTTTGTCGCTGAGAAAAATATCCACCTGTTGAAACATAGAGTGCAGCCAGAGATTCGTCGGGCTCACCGTTGCTTGGTCGACGATTCTGGAGCCATCCCCATTGACGATCTTAGCTTTCACATACAAGTATGTATGGGCTAAATCCACATAGGCCGTATCCGCATTACTGATGGTGAACTCGATGGGCCCTGTTTCGTTGATGCTGGAGAGCGGGAGATGCTCCACTCATAATCCTTGTTCGGCACTGGTCTGTGTAGGCGGAACGGTCCACAAATCAAATTCGCTGTTGGTGAAGGGGCAGGACTCGGCGTGGATTAAGGACATGTTTAAGAAAAGATATCCTGGGTCTTCGATGTGCGTCGCCGCTGGGTCGGTCGTCGACTGGTGCGTGGTCTCGGTGGTGCAGGTCTTTTATTCCCTACGGTGCGTTGTGCTTTGGCGACCAAGACGCCTCCTGCTTCTTTGGTCCGTCGTTTCAAGGCTTCTTTGGGTGCCGTACCACTCAAGACATCACCGGCGACTTGCAGTCCACTACGTACCGCTTGTTTGCCGATTGCTTTCACCCAGCGCGTAACCAAGGGCAGGAACGTTTTGACGATGCTCCCGAGTATGTTCCCCAGCCCATGTCCTCGTTGCATGCGTGCACCTGCAAATACCGGAAGGCCACCTCCGGCCTGTTTGGCATAATAGTCCATATAGCTGCGTGCATCGCACTCGTAAGGCACCTTCATTATACAAAGTGGGGAGAACGTGCTTGTCGAAAATGAAGTGTCAGTACCACTTTCCCTCGTTCGAATGCCACCGGTCGTCCCCTATCATCTCTTATATCCACCGTGATAGTGTTGATGTCGGTTTGTCGTACGGGTAGGTAGAGCATGTGGGCGAAACTGGGTGACTTGATCTCCCTACTACTTTTTAATGGGGACCACCCGTAACAGAGGTGTGTTGACATCTCCGACAATGTGGTTGTCGACCACGTCCGAGTAGACGTAGAGTCCGTACATACCCGACTTCATATCCATCGGGATGTGGCCATGGTCCTCGGATGGACCCGTGTAGGTCGGGTGAGCGAGACCCAGCATTTGCTGTAGGATAGGACTCAGTACGACACTCACGTTGGCGGTGAGAAGGATCTGTGCCTTGTCGTTGTGTGCGTTGTAATCGAAGTCCACGTGATTCTTGAAGGGAAAGGTTTTGATGGGTTTTGAAGTATTCGTGACCTCCCGTAGAGCCTTATAATGCAACAATCTTGTCAACCCCTGTATGAACTCCTTGGGAGTATCGTACTGGACTTCGGGGAGGGTGAGTCGGGTGTCTTTTCCTTCGTAGATCACCTCGTACCACACTTCATTGGCTCGCACATTGTACCACGAGTAAGGGTATTGGATATCCACGAGGCCACATTCCCATCGTCCAGGTAAATGCAACGGTTGCGGTAACTGGGTCACGTACTTGGCCAAGGTGTTGTCAGGAAACACATCCAGCGAACTGTTACTGGGCAGGGTGAGGTAAAACATGGCGACTGAGCTGTCCTGCTGCTGCTGTTGGTTTTACTAGGTGTTCCAGGCCTTGGGCGGTTGTGTCCGGCGTCGTGTTCGTCGCGGTGACTTGCTACGTGTAACGGCTCTGGAGATGTGGGGTGTCTTGATCAAGGGTGGTTTTTTAAAGGAAATGAAAAGAAGGTGCCCGTCGTTGTGGTGTTTTGGGCGGTGACTCCGGTTCCCACTCGGCTGGGCCACTCGGCGATTGCTGGGTCCGCTGCATCCAGGTCCAGCCCTGGGGGTTCCCCACCAATTCCTGTGGTACATGCATGTCTTTCAAGCCTTCAGCAAAGACCGCCCATCCTCGAGGATCCGTGTGTGACCTGCGTTGACGCATCAGGTCATTCACTAAACCCGTCATGTGGATACCGGGGACCACCTGATTCTGTACCAGGAGTTCACCTTTATCATTCCAAGTCATGTTAGGATTCTGTTTCATCCGTTGTAATACCAGGCCAGCTTGTTTCTTGAACGATGCAGGTGCACTCTTCCGCCGTCTTCGACCCACTGTGGGGCTGTGGGTGGTACCCCTGGTAATGGCGGCTGTTGGAGCGGTGCTGAGGTCGGCGGTGTGTCGCGTGGTGGTGGTGGTGGTGGTGGTGCTGGAGTAGAGAGGGTTTTGTATTGGTCCATGAACGTCATGTACCGTTGAAGCATCTCATTGTACCGTTGTACTTACTCACTGTCGCTTAACCCCGGTCTTTGTAAGATCTGTTGCATCTCTTCATCGAGGGTGTTTATGGTCTTCACCGTAGGTGAAACAGGGTAGGGCGATTGAAGGTTTTGAAGGAACCGTGGTTCGGCGAGGACCATTTTTTTCGTGTGGTTCATTGTCGGCCGAAAAGTCCACCCAATACTAGACCCAACACGGAAGCGGCCAACGGTGCTAAGATGACCCCGAGAAAACCGCCTTTCTGTAACACCGTTTTCTTTTGTGTTTGAGAGACCCACTTCTGGACTAGGGTTCGGAGACCTGTCTTATGCTTGGCCAACTTGGTCTTCTGAGCCGGAGTCAGTGGTACGTTGCCTTTTAACAGGTTGTACCCAATCTCGCACAGACAGCGTACAAGGTCAGTGTCCGCACCGCGTACAATGGTTCGGACCAACTCGGATGGGGCCGTCTTCAATACACGGAGCGTCGGAGCGTGCTTACGTACTCGCGCAGACATCATGTACAACTAATGCTAGAACCTACAACTCTGCTCTTTTTATCTACCTGCCTCCTGAATATTGAACAGAGACAAAGTCAACCATGTTGTGGTATTAATTCTTTTTATTATCTCCATGATCAAACACACACACCCCAGCTAGGGGAGCCACTGTGGGTGTGTTTACATTATTTTTGCATGTACACGTGATGGGTCTCTCCGGGAAAGATTCCGGTCCGTAGTCGAAGGTGATCGGGGGTGGCTTGCTTGAGGTCTAAGAGCATATACCCGTGCTGAGGGGTTGTCGCCATGAGATCATCCAGAACCACCAAGGTGTCCGGTTCCAAATCGGCCAGGTTGGGTAAGTAGAGGGTAAATAGAGAGTACTGGCCCAACGTTATATGTAATAATCCCGCTCCGTGCTTTTTTGTTACTTAATAAGTAGTGCTCATTGTTTTGTTATTTAATACTCGTTGTGTTCATATGTAAGTTTTATTTATAGAGCATCACCTCAGTTTCATTTTTTTATCCTGACATTAGGGAGTAATTGCGATAGTGATTATCTAAATGATAGATTGAGTCGATGTGAATGAATAGCCCCCAATCAGAGGGCAGCTCTTCTATTGTCTAAAAATAGACACCAATCAGAGCGTAGCTCTTTTCTATCGTCTAAAAATATCCATCAATCAGAGTACAACTCTTCTATTGTCTAGAAATATCCACCAATCAGAGCGCAGCTCTTCTATGTTACTTATAAGTAATAATCCCCGTTTTGGTACTTCATATGTAGTATTCCCTGCTACTTAATATATAATGCTCGTTGTTTTATTACGTAATACTCCTTGTGTTCATATGTAAGTTCTGTTTATACAGCATCACCTCGGTTCTATTTTTAGATCCTGACATCATTGGGAAAACCCATGTTCTATTATTAGTACACCTGTCCCTTTGTCTTGTATTCTCAACATGTACAGACTTGCATCTATGCAGACTCCCCACAAACAAAGAGCTATGAGTCATTTGCCCACAGTATTGTCAATACACCTGTTCTATTGTCTTATATTCTCGACATGCACAGACACGTCTGTACAGAACAATAGACTCAAAGAGCCATGAGTCATGCTATCATCAATAGCTCAATTGTCGAAATTTGTTTATGTTCTCGATATTTACTTAAAAAATAAAAAATCCCCGTTTTGTTACTTTATATATAGTATTACCTGTTACTTAATATCTAATGCTCCTTGATTTGCCACTCCATATGTAATTTATATGTAGTATTCCCTGTTACTTAATATCTAATGCTCCTTGATTTGCCACTTCATATGTAATTTATATGTAGTATTCCCTGTTACATAATATCTAATGCTCATTGTTTTGTTATTTAATACTCCTTGTGTTCATATGTAAGTTCTATTTATACAGCATCACCTCAGTTCTATTTTTAGATCCTGACATCATTGGGAAAACCCATGTTCTATTATTAGTACACCTGTCCCTTTGTCTTGTATTCTCAACATGTACAGACTTGCATCTATGCAGACTTCCCACAAACAAAGAGCTATGAGTCATTTGCCCACAGTATTGTCAATACACCTGTTCTATTGTCTTATATTCTCGACATGCACAGACACGTCTGTACAGAACAATAGACTCAAAGAGCCATGAGTCATGCTATCATCAATAGCTCAATTGTCGGAATTTGTTTATGCTCTCGATATTTACTTAAAAAATAAAAAAATCCCCGTTTTGTTACTTTATATATAGTATTCCCTGTTATTTAATATCTAATGTTCATTGTTTTGTTATTTAATACTCCTTGTGTTCATATGTAAGTTCTATTTATAGAGCATCACCTCAGTTCTATTTTTAGATCTTGACATTATATGGAAAACCCCTGTTATATTGTTATTTCCTGCTCCTTTGTCTTTAATTCTTGACAAACGTGCCCCCGCACCTATGCAGAACATTAGTCTCCTCATTAAAAAAAGAGTGGTGAGTCATACTATTGTTAATACTCCTGTCCCTTTGTCTTTAATTCTCGACAAGTACAGAAGCGTCAGAATGTAGTGATTGCATCAGTGATTTAGTGATTGCATCAGTGATTGTATGATTGTGTAAATGATTGCATCAGTGATTTTGTGATTGTGTAAATTATTGATTCAGTGATTTTGTGATTGCATCAGTGATTTTGTGATTGTATCAGTGATTTTGTGACTGCATCAGTGATTTTGTGATTGAATTCTTTGAATCAGTGATTTTGTGGAAGATTGAATGAATCCCTCATTATGTGGATTATTGAATGAATGAATGATTCCCTCATTATGCGGATTATTGATTAAATCAGTGATTGAATCAGTGAGTAATTGTGACAGTGATTGTCTAAATGATACATTGAATCAATGTGTGTGTGTGAATGATTAGCCACCAATCAGAGCGCAGCTCTTCTATTGTCTAACAATATCCACCAATCAGAGCGCAGCTCTTCTATTGTCTAAAAATATCTCCCAATCAGAGAACAGCTCTTCTAAGAACCATGAGTCATGCTCTAGATTATTGTAAAAACCCCTATTCTATTCTTATTTCTTGCTATTTCCCTGCTCCTTTGTTATTTCTTGGCAGACTTGTTCCCGCATTTAGGTAGAACAATAGTCTCTCCATAAGCAAAGAGTGGTGAGTCATGCTCTACATTATCATCATAGCTAAATGGATGAAATTTGTTTATGCCCACATATACTATAATGCATGTTGTTTATCGACATTCCCCATCCTATAACTAAAAATCTCTCCACAAAGGTCACAGGGTTTCCGCTTTTCGCTTTCTCTACTACTCATTTTATCTGGACTTTAAAAATACGCTTTCTTTACTACTCATGATATAACTAAAGTCTACGCCTCGCGGTTCACATAGTACCTCATTAGGAGCAAGGATAGTCCAATCATGCGTACATGATATTGCTTTCTTTCTATACTACTTCCCCAAATTCAGTGTGTTTTATTTTTACTATGAAGTCTGTATAATAAGACCTTGCCATAAGTTCTGTTTATACAGCATCACCTCGGTTCTATTTTTATATCCTGACATCATTGGGAAAACCCATGTTCTATTATTAGTACACCTGTCCCTTTGTCTTGTATTCTCAACATGTACAGACTTGCATCTATGCAGACTCCCCACAAACAAAGAGCTATGAGTCATTTGCCCACAGTATTGTCAATACACCTGTTCTATTGTCTTATATTCTCGACATGCACAGCCACGTCTGTACAAAACAATAGACTCAAAGAGGCATGAGTCATGCTATCATCAATAACTCAATTGTCGAAATTTGTTTATGTTCTCTATATTCACTTAAAAAACAAAAAATCCCCGTTTTGTTACTTTATATATAGTATTCCCTGTTACTTATTATCTAATGCTCCTTGATTTGCCACTCCATATGTAATTTATATGTAGTATTCCCTGTTACTTAATATCTAATGCTCCTTGATTTGCCACTTCACATGTAATTTATATGTAGTATTCCCTGTTACTTAATATCTAATGCTCATTGTTTTGTTATTTAATACTCCTTGTGTTCATATGTAAGTTCTATTTATACAGCATCACCTCAGTTCTATCTTTAGATCATGGCATCATTGGGTAAACCCCTGTTCTATTGTTATTGCCTGCTCCTTTGTTAGTTCTCGACAAGTACAGACTTGCATCTATGCAGACTCCCCATAAACAAAGAGGCATATGGGAGTTAATAAACAAGTTCAGACTTGTCCATACCCGCGGCTCTTCTATTGTCTAAAAATATCCACCATTCAGAGCACGGCTCTTGTATTATCTAGAAATATCCACCAACCAGTGCACGGCTCTTGTATTGTCTAGAAATATCCACCAATCAGAGCGCAGCTCTTCTATTGTCTAAAAATAGTCACCAATCAGAGGATAGCTCTTCTATTGTCTAAAAATATCCACCAACCAGTGCACAATCAGAGCGCAGCTCTTCTATTGTCTAAAAATAGTCACCAATCAACGATCAGCTTATTTTTAGCCATCCACCACCGTATGCTATAAAAGCGATCACCCATCATATTTTTTCTTCATTCAACATGGATTACTCTAAAATCGACTCCTTCACGGACGTAAATGCCTTAAATGCTTGGGCGACAGAGCGGGGCGCCTATAACGACGTTGCTGTCAACTTACGCCGAATACAACTACTCGCCGAAATACTATCAGTCGCTCCGTGCCTACGATATCTCATATTCAATGCGATCTTTGCTCTCAAACGTTCACGAATCGAAGAAATATGCTTCGCCATCGACACAGTCACACCAATCAACCCATCACATGTTCCACATGTCGAAAATCCTTCACCCGCATGGATGAACTTTTAACTCATCAGCGTACCCATACGAGGAAAAGGCTTGTTTATGGCGCACATCATAGCAGTCAAGCGGATGAGAACAGACCTAGCACCACATCAGACTAAATGTAACTTTTGCGGCATCATCAAACCACTTCTCACCGGAAAACCATTCTGCCACGAATGTTCGACTCAAGGGAGAGAATGCACTGCCTGTCATCGACCACTACCCGAGAAATATTTCAACTCTCATTCACAGCACTGTGACAGTTGTCATAGGAAACAAGTAGGTGGAGCCAGGCCAGACACATCAGCACTGGAAGGTACTGTACACACGCATTCCATTCCTCCTTCATCCGATGATAATGTGGATGTGTTACTGTTTTTCAAGAACACAGAACCAAAGCTTCGTAAGCTCATCACCGTAGACCTTGCTAAACACAGAGGCATCGAATGGTACCTTTCTTTACAAATCCGTATGGTACGACCGAACAGCGATGGGGATCCTATCTACTCCGAGCCCATCTTCCGTTGTCCCAATGCTATCATTACTAACCTATCCCAACTAGAATCTCAACTAGCTGAAGCCCTACAGAAAATTCACCATAGTTTCGAGGATTATCAACATGAGGGCAGCTCGTGGCTCATAGATGAAATACTACATCTCGACATCCATCTGGCTCAGTACGTACCTTTTGATGGAAGTAGCTATATCCCCACATCTAAACCTCTAGTTGATAAGAAAGCCCTTGTCAACGTGGAGAGTACGGATTCTCTCTGTTTTTTATGGTCTATTTTGGCAGCCCTCCATCCAGTAGAAAAGAACGCCAATCGCCCTGAGCATTATACAGCTTACATGGATGAGTTGAATGTTCATGGCCTTACTTTTTCCATGTCACTATCCCAGGTCGCCAAGTTCGAATATCTCAACACCATTCCCATCAATGTTTTCGGCTATGATAGAGAAATTTTTCCCTTACATATCACGCAACATCGGTTTGACACCCATGTGAATCTGCTTCTCATCACCAAGGAAGATAAAAGACACTTTTGCCTGATCAAGAATATGAGTCGTCTGTTGGGTAATCGTACAAAACACAACGGTAAGCAATTCTACTGCAACTATTGCCTGCACGGATTTTCTTCCCAACGCGTGCTGGATGATCATTACCCTCACTGCTCTCCTCATGGACCCCAACGGGTCAAACTCCCAGAAACAATGGAAGAACAATGGTTATCATTCAAAAATATTAAGAAGCAACTCCGCGTACCCTTTGTCATCTTTGCTGATTTCGAGTGTTTCACGCGCAAAATACGCTCTCAGTCCGGGTTCACCACGAAATACGAACAACACGAACCGTCGGGATTTTGTTATACAGTGGTTAGCAGCTTACCGGCATACAGTACTCCTACAGTTGTCTACCGTGGTCCCAATGTGTTGGAAACATTTTTGGATCGTCTGATAGAAGAAGATAATCGCATATGCAACATCTTGGAATCCGTCATCCCCATGGAGCTCACTCGAGAGGAACAACATTCCTTCACACAAGCTACGCATTGCCATATTTGCGAGAAAGAACTTCACACCGATCGAGTGCGCGATCATTGTCACTTGTCTGGGAGATATCGAGGGCCTGCTCACAATCAGTGTAATTTACAGTACCGCTTCAGAAGATCTACCCGACAAGAAAAGCGCCAGTTTTTCATTCCCGTTATTTTGCACAACACACGAGGCTACGATGGTCATCTTATTTGTAGCATCCTGGGGAAATACAAGACCCGAAATATCTCCTGTATTCCGAACAATTTTCAGAAGTATATTTCTTTCTCTCTAGGCAATTTGAGATTTCTGGATTCTCTACAATTTCTCAACGCCTCCCTCGAAACATTAGTTGAAAATCTATCCAAGGATGGTGAAGACAAGTTCATCCACCTGCTGAGACATTTTTCCCATCCCAAACAGAGGCAGTTACTACTGAGAAAAGGGGTTTTCCCATATGGGTATTTGACAGATGATAGCAAGTTTTCAGACACTCAACTCCCCACCCAAGACTCCTTCTACAACGATCTTAAAGAAGAGCCTATTTCTGACAGTGATTATGCACATGCACACACGGTATGGTCCCAGTTTAATATTCAAACACTAGGTGACTACCATGACCTGTATTTGAAATCGGACGTCCTGTTGCTGGCCGATGTCTTCGAAAACTTTAGGGACATGTGTGTGAACTATTATCATCTGGATCCTGCCCATTACTACACCTCTCCAGGACTCTCTTGGGATGCCATGTTGAAAATGACCGGCGTTCCTCTACCTCGACGCTAACAATCTTTATGGATGGGCCATGTCGCAGTCCTTACCCCTGCGTGACTTTAGATGGTTGAATGAACAAGAAAAGAAGTCTTTCAATGTTCAAACTATCGCTGATGATGCGGAAAAGGGGTACATTTTGGAGGTGGACCTGATATATCCAGCAGCCCTACACGAGACACATAGCGATTATCCGCTTTGTCCAGAACGCATGTCAGTGACGGATGAGATGCTCTCGCCATATTCTCTTAAGCTGAAGGAGGAGTTACAGCTGAAAGGTCGACCTATTGAGAAACTCATCTCAAACCTTCACGACAAAATTCAATACACCATCCACTACCGAGATTTGAAATTTTGTCTCAGTCAAGGTATGCAGCTGACAAAGATACATCGCGTCGTGGAATTCACACAAGCCGCCTGGTTACAACCCTACATTCAGTTCAATACTGAAAGACGTAAAGAGGCAAGAAACCAGTTCGAGACCGAGTTATTCAAGCTGATGAACAACAGGTAAGCTATTTTTTCCAATTACTAAGCGGGTACATTACTATTTTTTATCAATTTAAAACGCTAATTATGTTTACCCTGAATAACTAATGGTTCTTTCAATCTTCAGTGTGTTTGGAAAGACGTTGGAGAATGTTCGAAAAAGGATCAACATTGAACTGGTACATTCCAAGCAGAGACTGAAGAGAATGATCGCTAAGCCCACCTTTCACAGTTTCAAGATTTTCAACGAAGATTTGGTAGCCGTTCATTTGAAGACCATCAAACTAAAACTGAACAGACCCATATATGTCGGTTTTGCCATTCTAGATCTATCAAAACTGCTCATGTTTGATTTTCACTACAATCACATCAAGCCAGAATATGGTTCTAAAGCTAAGCTCCTCTTTTCCGACACGGATAGTTTCTGCTATGACATTCAAACCCAAAATATTTACAACGACATGGCACAACGCATGTCCATGTTCGATACCAGCAACTACCAGCGGGATCACCCCCTTTACACGGCAGCCAATGCCAAAGTGTTGGGGAAGATGAAAGATGAATGTGGAGGTCTACCCGTCGAGGAGTTTGTCGGGCTTCGACCGAAAATGTATAGTTTACTTTACAATGGGGAAGAGAAGAAAACGGCGAAAGGCATTACCAAGTATGCCATCAAGAAAAAATTAAGACATGCTATGTATAAAGACTGTTTATTCAATCGAAAAAGTGTTGGTACAACCATGAATCAAATTAGAAGCATAGATCATCATCTCTACAGTCTGACTGTTAACAAACAAAGCCTCTGTCCCTTTGATGACAAGCGCTATATTTTGAACGATGGTGTACATACCGTAGCACATGGCTACACTCAACCATGAAACATAATTCCATGTGTAACTAAATAGGAATCAACAACATTAATTCTTGTGTATTACATGTTACGTATAAGAATGAAAGACATTAATCATAATCATCATCATGTAATGGAATAAAAGACCCCCTTTTGTATCGATATGGGTACACTCACAAATAATATGTAATTACATGTTACGTATTAGAATAAAAGACATTAAGCATCCTCTCGTGTTTTACATAAATCTTTGAATAGGTGCCATCTCAGTTTGATGCTCTGCGTCATCGCCTCGGCAAAGTCCATATTATGTAATTTCTGCAGTTCAAGGCAAGTCTTCATTAACTCCGTATGAATACTATCGGATTCCAAAGTTTTCATACCCGTCACCGTGTCAACATAAGTCTGACACATTTTTCTAGTCATCTGAGGTGTATATGCCTCCACTGCTAAGTCTATGGCCTCGTCTTCTGTAAACCCCTTCTTCCTATATTGTGCGACCTTTTCAATAATTTTTCCATTGAACATCACTCGTGAAGGAACACCGAACAGCCTTTTCCATGTTTCTCGTTTCACACTACCGGTGGACTCTTCACAATCTTTACGCTTCAGACGCTTACCTCCTTTACCTTTTTGCCTAGTGTACCACGGAGGTCTTTGTCTGGTGAAAAGTCCCATTCCATCCTGTGATGCAACAACCTTCCTCAGTCGTTGATTTTCGGGTGTAGTTGGCTTTAGGTCTATCAAGAGGTAACCGTAAGGGGTGGATATGGCATCTTCATATTTCTCCAGGAAATACTCTGCGTGTTTGGGATAGATACGTCGTCCAAAGAGCTGTATTTGTTGTCTGTCAATAGGGTTGTTAAAGAGTACGAAGTATTGACAGTTTAAAGTAATGTCGCGAGAGGCTTTCCCTTGTGGAAACAAATTTTGGGTTAAATAGATGACGGACAGATTGCGATGATGGGATCCTTTCGTGAAGAGATCGGAGATGCGTGAGTCTCCCTTAGCCACACCCATCAGGTCATCGAGCACCACCACGTTGATCTCATCAGGGTCGAAGTAATAAACCTCTCCAATGTCTTGGGGGATACCAGGCACGAATGTTACATTCTTCAAAGAGGTGTTTTCGTAGGCGGACTGCCACTGGCTGTAGCACCAAACTATACGGGTATAGCTGATTGGTCCTTCTTCTAAGAACTTCATCACCCATGATGTCTTGCCACAACCCGTAGGGCCGCTGACCATCATGGTATAGGGATGCTCTACTCCACTTGGTGGACCTCTAGTGGGATTCTGCGATATCTCCTGACTATGCCTCAGACGCATATGTCTGAGCATATTGTGACGATGAGAGAAGGTTCTCTGACAGAACGTACTCGACATGATATATGAACTAATGGGTCACAAACGACCTTATATATATACAGTCGTTTACATAGCGCCACACTTCTACACACTTGCTGACACCCCATAGAGCTTTATGATTAGATTGATTCAATATCTTCTTGAGCCACCCAGCTAGCGAATTTGATTGGCCACCCGACATATTTAACCAGTTTTTCCACCCTGCCTCGACGACGTCGTGTTTTGAGTACTTTTTCAATCCTCCATAATGCATCAACATCTTTATTGACCAACTGAAGCTCTTGTTGATAAAATGTCCCCTGTATTTCATCGTCCATGAAATCTATGAGTTTGTATATGGGTAGCCCTTGGCGACGAAACCTTTTTGAAATTTTGAAGAGTTCCTCTGTCCACTTGGCTTGATAATCCCGTTGGAATACATATCTCACGAGTGAAATACGAACAGAATCACCAACCTTCAATTTAAAGGGCTGTTTCCGTGTAGGTTGTGTAGTGTCCACATACATTTCTTTTCAGAGTATGGCTTCAGTATGCTCCTTTACGTCAGCTGGAGCTCTCTCGTTTAGTGATCGGTGCTGTCGACGGTTGTAAGCCCCCACTACGTCTGCAAGAACATCCAGGTAGCGGTAGGTTTGCTTATGCGTGTAATACTTATATAATACGTTCTTAACCGTCCTGATGACCCTCTCCACATAATTGGCCTTCTTCTCATTATGTGTGACATAAGGTTTAATTCCCTTCTTCGTCAAATAGGCCTTCACCCATCGGTTATTGAATTCACTACCTTTGTCGACTCTAAGATATTTTGGGGATCTACCTTGCTTTAAAATGGATTCCAATCCCGCAACGATTGACTGATGTTGTTTATTGGGGAGAGGAACAACCCATAAATAACGCGAGAAGACGTCGATAGCGAAGAGTAGGAACTTTATGTTGTCATTGTGTTTCGATACATTGGTAACATCAGCCAGGTCGGCGTCCCACAAATTATCAATTCCAGCTGATATCACTCTATTTCTCTTAAATGAATATCGAATAGGTCTCTGTAAACTGTAAGGGTCTTGATCGCTCAACCATTGGTTAGATCGGTTAGGGGAACGTTATACCCTCGTTTACGCAAAATATTGCGTAGCTTGACAGGACCTGTAAACGAAGCAACATCGGTTGTGTAAAAGTAGACACGTGACAAATAGGTTTTCCATGCACCCGGATCCATCGTGTCTTGACCAGGATGAAAAGATCATCTCTTTTATATTCACCTTCGCATTTTATATAAAAATTAAAAAAACGGTAGAGGTGCGGTTTAAGAAACCATTTTATTGAAAGAATTAACAGCTACAATACATTTGAAGTGTGTTGGATATACAATATGAGAAATGTCGCGTTACAAATCCATATACATAACAATCATTATGACAATGGTTTTGATGGAAGTCCGTCAGGATGCTGGAAAGAGATACACCTCGTTTTAACTGGAGTAACACGTATATACAATAGTGACCGCAGGTCATTGATTGATCTCCTTGAAGCACTCTATATGAAATAGTTTTACAATTGTTTTTGAGAAATGAAGCGAAGCGATGGCCGTAATGCTCTGGTAATTTTCCCAAGGAATAAAAAAATGTGCCTCTGTCTTGGGAAAAGTAGAATACTACCCAATGTTCACCGGGAAGAGTAGACGGGTCTGTGTTTACGATATATGCAGCCGGTGTCAGAGACACGTGGCTGGGAATCTTATCCGCCGGGTACACCCCGCGGACGCGAGCGTGCAGCGTGCGATCGGCGCGAATAATGCAGAGTAGCTCGTTGGTATTCATGGTGCATTGACTATGACGTTCCGCGACTTATCAACCTCTATCAGGGCTTGGAACTCAGCGTAGGTGATACAGCTCACGGTTTCAGGAAGTGGTTCTCCGAAGACCGCTTCCAGTCTAAGGTTACCTTGTTTCAACAGCTGCAGGTGGTCTTTCGAGGCTAAGGTAGGGTCCAAGTTGAAGGTGTATAGCGTGTAGCCGTTGTGATACTCCAACAAGGTTATAGCATTTCCAAAGTTTTCTCCGGATTGACCTATAGCGTCGAATAAGGTGAGGTAGGCCGATGTGAACTGCGAGGTGTAAGGATCGGTATCATACCTCGTCCTTATTTGATGACCCGCGGAAGTGACACCGTCTATGTTTACCGCCAGATTTGTCAGCTTAAAGTGATGAAAGTTCAGAGGATTCTTTTTATAGTCCCCTCCCACGGCCTTGGAAGATACGAAACCAACGATCAGTTTCCTGGGGTAAACTGACTGGAACATGTTGTCCCAGCGGAAGAGGGTCTGTCCAGCGGCTATGGACATCATCTTAACCTGCGTGCTCTGGTAGGGATAAAACGCGGAACTGTCTTCGAGAGCTTTGGCGTGTCCGAGTATGACACCAGGGTTGACGCGTATTTTGTAAGCTTTCAGGCTGATGTCCTCAATAACGAGTTTGTAGGCTGGAGTCTCGGCTTCTGCCATGAAGATGAACTGGGGCGACGATCGGTACAACTTCACGTTTACATCAACGTTGTTTAGCAGGTAGCGGTGTTGATTAAACACGTCCTGCATGAGGTTTCCTTCCATCTCGAATACATTACTCTCGGCGATGAATTTCTGTCTCTCTGTAAGTCCAGCATTTGCACCTATTGCAGGATTTGTGGTATCTATATTAACACCTTCGTCAGCTACAAACAGTTGAAGCTGTAGTTGCGTTTCTTTAGTGTCTTCACCAAAATTCAGAATGGTCTGAAGGTAGGCCTTGTATGGATAACCATTGTCCATGGTCGTCACCAGTTTACCTTGCATAGATACATCAATTTGTGAACACATGGTCTGTAGCAGTTGATTGATAGGGCCGCATTTTTGTCCTTGATCAACGGGGTACTATCGCTGTGCACGACCTTAGCTTTCACGTAGAGTCGACAGGATTTCAGGTCGAGATAATCTAACCCCTGGCCTGATATCTTAAATTCAACGGGAGCACCATCGTTGAATTGGGATGTTGGCCTCACGTCAATGATGTAACGGTTTTTCACCGCTGTTTGCGAAGGCGGTAATTGAAAAAGAGATAACGTCTCGGGTTGACCTTCGTGGAAGCCTTTGTCAGTAAGGAGCGCCATGGTGTAGCTAGAAAAATTGAATCTTCCGCTTCTTTGGAGGTGATGTTCTTTTTATACGTTTGGACTGTCCTTGGGAGATAATGGGTGGAGATGAGGTGCGCTTCTTATTTATACGGATTTCAGTCTTGGCTTGTTCAACAGCTTGTTGTGACGGGGTTGTTAGCGTAATAGGTGGTACATTTATACGTTTCTGTGGCACTTGAGTTTCAATAGGAATGATGCTAAGACCTCTACCGCTTTGTGATGTGGGGTACGACAAGGAGTTAACTTGATCCTGATAAAAACGAATCCATTTTTTGACGTCGGGAACATACAAATGACGATTCGTCATAGTTTTTTCAAGTGGAGGGTGATCGTAATTGTACCACTCAGAAGGGTTGCTGGTAGATTATCTTCGGTCTTTATATAGATGTCGAGAATATCGACACTATTTTGAACTTTGGCGAGATAATGTGGCGTAGAATATACCCTAGTAATGGCTTTCTTGGAAACACTCGTCACATCTACAGTCCGTAGTTTAGTCTCGCCTACAAAGGATTCACCGCAAATATTACACGTCACGAGTAACAACGCTTTGGATTTGAATTGAGGTTGCTTGTTGATAAATAATTCCGCTAAACCAACCACCCAGGAATCACTTAAACAGAGACGCGTGTTCAAGGCAACGCGAAATTTATAGGGTGTATTGTCTGGGAAGTATGACAACGAATCTTTGCTACTAACAATAATGTAGTGATCCATTTGGACGACTGGAGCTGACAGATGAATGATGTGCTTTTATGGGGATTAAGGACCAAGCGATGTAAGATTATGCTGGCTTTCTAGAACATTCTGTATGGCGATGTCGATTTTAGGGGTACTGTCCTTGACGAGGGTCCACTGAGTATGTGTTAAGACGAGTCCTTTAATGGAAGCTCTACCATTGAGGAAATAGCGTAGATCCACCCTCAGCGTCTTGGCATATAAGCAAACAGTAGCTCGAATATGATTATCAATGGCTACTTGCTGCATAGGTGTGCATAGGGTTCTGTTCGAAATGGTGGTTATTACGCGGGTATCGGGGATAGGAACAGGGCGGAGACACTGTGGTTTCTGGGGGACCATTACACGGTGAACATGTTATACAGGGTGTGCACTTTACACAGGACGTACGAAAGGCAGACAGCACGATGAGAGGGATGAGGAGTAATAATATCGCCGCGATAGATGCCGCTTTCAGCTTGATAAGGGTTCTCTCGTATTGATCCATGGTGAATGAACAGGGTTGTACACGTGGACCTTTATATAGGTGTGGACAAGTGTGAACTTCTTTATTAACTCTCATATGACTCAATGATTATTGTCTATTGTTCAACATAGACGCGTCTGTACTTGTCGAGAACTAACAAAGGAGCAGGCAATAACTATAGAACAGGGGTTTTCCCAATGATGTCATGATCTAAAAATAGAACTGAGGTGTTGCTCTATTTTAAGGAGTATTATATAATAAGTAAGAAAACAAGGATTATTACTTATTAAGTAACAAAAAATATTAGAGCATGACTCACCACTCCTTGTTTATTGTCTATTGTTCAACATAGACGCGTCTGTACTTCTCGAGAACTAACAAAGGAGCAGGCAATAACAATAGAACAGGGGTTTTCCCAATGATGTCATGATCTAAAAATAGAACTGAGGTGATGCTCTATAAACAGAACTTACATATGAACACAAGGAGTATTAAATAACAAAACAATGAGCATTAGATATTAAGTAACAGGGGATACTACATATTATGTACCACCGGGCCGGCACGCAGCGCGCGCGTGTTATTCGGACGCGCGCGGATTATCCGGGATTGTGCGCGCGCGCGCGGATCAAAGGTCACATCCAGGTCAAAAGGTCACCCTTCCGACCCTAAGGGTTTTCCCAATGATGTCATGATCTAAAAATAGAACTGAGGTGATGCTCTATAAATAGAACTTACATATGAACACAAGGAGTATTAAATAACAAAACAATGAACATTAGATATTAAAGTGATCGTAAACCCTCAAGTAAAGTTTCCATCAAATGAAAGACCATTGCAAACTGTGTGGGAAAATATTTATTTTAATTTTTTACGATTTTATTACACAGAGTAAACTGCAATCAAAGCATGGTATTCTATGGTGGTCTGTTGCAATCATATTCAGGTCCAGTGACGTCACACTGCCTTAATACATATATTTCAAACTTTGTATGCACTTTCCAGTGCTTGATTCAAGCTTAAGGTATGTATACTTTGAGTTTCAACATAGACTCCAATGTGCATGTTTCACCAAAATCTGGGAGATGGTGACTCATGAGTGTCGAGTCAATTCGAATCTTGCATTTAATTTCCCAGATTTTGGAACATGCACATTGGAACAGTGAGTCTGTGTTGAAGCTCAAAGTATACATTCCTTTAGCTTGAATCAAGCACTGGAAAGCGCATACAAAGTTTGAAATATATGTATTAAGGCAGTGTGACGTCACTGGACCTAAATATGATTGCAACAGACCACCATAGAATACCATGCTTTAATTGCAGTTTACTCTGTGTAATAAAATCGTAAAAAATTAAAATAAATATTTTCCGACACTGTTCGCAATGGTCTTTCATTTGATGGAAACTTTACTTGAGGGTTTACGATCACTTTAAGTAACAGGGAATACCACATATTAAGTACCAAAATGGAGATTATTACTTATAAGTAACAAAAACATATTATGTAAAAAACTACGGAGCAATACTTATTAAGTAACAAAAAAGCACGGAGCGGGATTATTACATATAACGTTGGGCCAGTACTCTCTATTTACCCTCTACTTGGGTAGGCCTTCCACGAACGTGATGTGGGGCATTGCTGCATACGCTGCCTGCCATTCTCCGTAACACCACATGACTCGGGCAATGGGTGGGGTGATCATGCTGTCGGCGTGTTGAAGGAGCTTCCTGACGGAGTGCGTTTTGCCGGAGCCCGTCGGTCCTACGATGACGCAAGTGAAAGGATGCTGCCACCGAGTGTCCATGGTTGGAGGTTTATCCGCTGTCGTGGTAACCCGCTCTTGTAAATTTGGTACGAGTGAACGAAGGTGGTGGTGGGTACAACAACAACGTCGGTCGTTGTTGTCTATGGGCGTTCACTGTGAGTGATGAAATCCGGTGGGTTTTGAGACGTAGTGGGCGTACTTGGTGTACTGTGTGGACTGTATACTAGTACACGGTGTGGAACTCGATGTGGCTTGTACACGTGGTGTGGTGGTGGTGATGACGGCTAGTTTCGATCACGGGGTTGACTGGTGTAGAGAAGGTATGCAGACTGGTTTGACTGCCACTCACAGCTGGAGTTCTAAGTTGGTTAAGTAGGGTGCTGAGATAGGCTACGTCGTAAAACACACCTCCGTACAACACACTCAGCAGGGTTAGCAATATCACCACAAAGCCCACTTGCGCTTTGCGCGTTTTGGGAGACGCTGTGTTCAGAGGCAGCTGCTGTTTGCACCGTGGTCGAACGTGGAATGAAGGATGACGGCGGTGGTGTCTGGTTTTATAGTCGTTTCACCTGGTTGGCCGCGACCCAGGAATTGAAGGAACTGGGCCAGCCTTGCCATTTGACGAAATGAAACAGTTTGCCACGTCGACGTTCCGTTTTCAAAATCTGCTCCACCGTGTAGTAGTCTTGTTTTGCATTTACGACAGGCTGTATTCCCATCTCGTAAAACGTCCCTAGCAACGGTTCCCCTTGAAGATCTTCCAGTTCATAGACTCGCTGTTGTCGGGGTAGGCGCCGTTTAAACAGGAAGTGCTCATCGCTCCAGTTGGGCAAGTAACTTTTCTCAAATTGACCTTTGACTTTACTGATCCGTACAGGGTCCGCGACCTTGAACAGATTTGACTGTCTCTCGTATTTATTGGGAGAAAAAGTTTATGACGTGAGATCAAAGGATCGGATGGTCATATCACTGGGCTGACAGTCTAGCCGGATAATCAATGGCATCGTCGTCTGCCTCCGCTTCATTGCTAGGTTTGGTAATTTGTTTATTGGGTTCTGCCGCCGCTGCTGCTGCCTCAGGGCACGAGCCCACTCCAACTGAACAGCTGACCGCTCGTCCGGTGTAAACAGCTGGCTCACAATAGCCACCACTTTCTCGAAGGCTGTCCACAGATCGGGGTCTAGGGTGAAGCCTCGCGTAGGGTCTTGGTAACGGCCCAGGTGTGGGAAGAAGGGTCCACGGTGTACGTAGATGGCATTGTAAATGTGGATGAGGTTTCCGTCCAGCTCACCACTTAACACCCGTTTAGATTTGGTCCAGCCGTCACGGTGTAGCGTAACTGTATTCGATACGATCTCAGCGCGCGACCAGCAAACATCTCTACGGTCTTCCACGATGGTGACTTTATCTTCATAGACGTGTAACCTCACCCGGGGTGTAAGGGGAAAGATGGCTCGTAGGACTGGTGACATGGTTGACCCAATGACGAACGGTGAATGACACACACTCTGACTATCTTTCGTATTTATGGTCAGGTCCCTCGGTGACATGGTTGACCCAATGACGATCAGTGAATGACGCACACTGTGACTGACCCTCGTATATATCGGTTGCACATACGCGCATCTGTGGAGGGTCTGAAGAGCCGTCTTTCTGTCGCTGTCATTGCCACAGCTTCAGGGTCAATAGGGCAAATACCATTACTAGGCCAACGAGCCGTCGCTGGTTCCGGCGTGAGCGCTCGTGGTCCATAGTCCGGGTATCAAGGATGGCTGTCATAGTCCAGTAGTGGTGAGTCATAGAACACCTCTCCATCGTGTGCACTCTGTCGAGGACCGCTTCTGTGAACTCTTTCATGGACCGAACCACTGCTCGGTAACCCGTGAGTGAATTAACCACGGTTGCATGCTGTAAAATGTGAGTCGCATAGGGATGGGTGTCCGCCATGGCTCTGCAACCGTAGGAATGAGGTGTGGGATCCAGAGGGACGTGTTTTATAGACCATGTCACGCATGCGCGCCTATACGTAGCTCTACGGGTGTAGTCCGTGATACGTACTATTCTGATTGGTTAGTCCAAAAAGAGAGCAACAACAACAAAGATTACAGGTCAATCCTTTTATTAGCCCCTCCATCACAGCACATCCACGCTGGGGGAACCGCTATGGGTGGGTTTACATGCGGGTGTTAAAGGTTAAAAGGTTAAAAGTTAAAGCTCATGTCAGCGGTTGAAGGTCATTGCCGGTCACGTGACAGTAAACATGGAAAAACCCGGATGTAAGATGAGGACCCAGATGTAAAACCACAGTACCCGGATGGAAGGCGGAGGAACGACGGGAAAAAACCACTGGGGAACCCGGATGTCGACAAGGTCCCGGATGTAAAATCCACTGCCCACACACACACACATACACACGTGCGCGCGCGCGCAATGCGGTTCAGTCGTACACCAGTACATCTCGGTCCTCGAGTTGGAGGTAGATGAGCTGAGTGTGCTAAAAATAGATCACCAGCAAGCGTGCTATAAAAGGGAAGCGGCCTGGCCGTTTCATCCGACACTCTGTCAACCACCACTTGCACAACTTGCCAGAAGCAGTTTACTCGCCTAGAAGAGTTGCGACGGCACGAAGCCTCCATCCACAACGGCGCACGGTGTACTTGTATAACCTGCGCACGGTCATTTAATCGGGAGGATCATTTACTGCGCCACGAACGCTCATTCCACGAGGGGACGACGGAACAAGGTAATGAATGTGGTCAACTCTTCAAACGACCCAGTCAGTTAAGACGGCATCAGCGTTTGATTCATACCCCGTCTCTACGGTTTGGGCGACAACTTCCCACTAAAGAGGCACCCAGGAGGGTCAAACCCAGTGAAGAGACGAATGCCACTGGTGATGCGATCACGGAGAGCCCGCCTATACCCACAGTTCAGAAGATCCTAGATGTCCAGCCAGTCCCTAGCATTACTGTTGCCAGTACGCCAGACGACATCGAAATTTTTTTGGAAGATGCAGTGGATGTTCCTAGCGATCTGTTACAGGACGCCCATCCAGTGAGTGACATCTATCAGCGCCAATGGCCCATGATACGGCACTGTTTACACCGTGATCGCCCTATTCCAGATATCTACAATTTTCCACTGACCGACCTCCCCCGTCTACGAAGCTACGTGGAAGCCATTTTCAATTGAATGTCGCTTTCGGGTACATCTTACGTCACAAAGAGACGGACCAGTTACGGTATTATTATGCCAGTAATAACAGCCATGTGTTTGACCAGCCATTCACCATCATTAACCGGGCGTCGCTAGAGACGATGCTGGAGAAACTGGACACCGTGGATCCCTTGAGATGGGCACATCGTCAACGCCCCAACACGCAATTGGTCGTAGAGAGGGTCACCAATGTTACGTTCTTCGTTACCAAGCTGACCGACCACCCCCAACGGCTGAATGCGTCACCCTTGCACTGATGCTGATCGTTGACTTGAGCTCATTAAACACTTGTACCTAATGTGACGGTGCGTTAAATAATAAAACATGGTGTTTGATATTTCAATCTGGTTTGCTGTGAACATACTAAACATACCCAGGGCGGCTCCCCCGGCCTGGGTATGATGTAACATTGGGGATAATAAACTGTATAAACATTGCTGAACTTGTTGTTATTCAAGACAACCGCTATCCGCTATACTTGGATGAAATATATACCCCGATCTGTATAGTGCCCTTGCACACTTCCGAAACTTCCCTTTAACCCGCGCGCGCGCACTCGGCCGGATAACCCGCGCAGGCGTGCGGTCGGGATAACCCGCGCGCGCTGCGGGCGGGCCGGGCTGGGGAAAACCCGGATGTTGAAGAGTACCTGGATGTTGAAAGGTCTCGGATGTTGAAGAGGTCCCGGATGTCCTAGTACATGTATTTCATACGTCTAAGGTCTAAGGAAAAATTGGAACTCTTATGTGTTCGGAGGTCGGAGGTCATTCTGAAAACCGGAAGTGACGTCACACACTTGCGCAGACCCACCAAACCACGTGAACTGCGCACCAGAATGTTGAAAACGAACGCCACTCTAGTCCAGGCGGATGCTCCCTCACGTATGCTTCACATCGATACCTCACTAGACTCCAGCGGACCATTAGTTACAACACATATAAGGGAAGTGCGAAGAGGTGCCGACATACTGACAGAGCCACATGACTTCACAGTATAGTCTTCCGGTTAACCTATTCTATAGCACATACCATGAATCTAACGATTCGTGATATATGTTGTATCTCAGGTACGCTTGTATTGTACCTGTTCATGTGGCAACTTGGATGATATAACCACACGGCCCCTACCACCGGCGTAAGCGGTATTAGATATAAAATTTAGAGAGCTTGATGGACTTGCTCTGACAACTCGTATATTGGTAATTGGTGAGCTGTTTCACTGTGACAACTCGTACACTGGGGATTGGTGAGCTGTATCGTTGTTAGATGAAAATGACGGCATTTAACACAAAAGACTAGTCTGTAAGGCCCGATGTCGACCCAGCATCAGCTTCCCACAAATGCCAACATATATCAAAGACCAAAAAGTCTGTACAGGGGGCGGGCCTCGGGAACGACACGTCCACCAGCAGAATCTCGTCATATACAGGTAAAAATTACAACACATATAAGGGAAGTGGGAAGAGGTGCCGACATACTGACAGAGCCACAGGACTTCACAGTATAGTCTTCCGGTTAACCTATTATATAGCACATACCAAGAATCTAACTAGTCGTGATATATGTTGTATCTCAGGTACGCTTTTATTGTACCTGTTCATGTGGCAACTTGGGTGATATGACCACACGGCCCCTAGCACCGGCATAAGCGGTATTAGATACACAATTTAGAGAGCTTGATGGACTTGCTCTGACAACTCGTATATTGGTAATTGGTAAGCTGTTTCGCTGTGACAACTCGTACACTGGGGATTGGTGAGCTGTATCGTCGTTAGATGAAAATGACGGCTTTTAACACAAAAGACTAGTCTGTAAGGCCCGATGTCGACACAGCATCAACTTCCCACAAATGCCAACATATATCAAAGACCAAAAGGTCTGTACAGAGGGCGGGCCTCGGGGACGAAACGTTCACCAGCAGAATCTCGCCATATACAGGTAAAAATTACAACACATATAATGGAAGTGGGAAGAGGTGCCGACATACTGACAGAGCCACATGACTTCACAGTATAGTCTTCCGGTTAACCTACTCTATAGCACATACCAAGAATCTAACGATTTGTGATATATGTTGTATCTCAGGTACGCTTTTATTGTACCTGTTCATGTGGCAACTTGGATGATATGACCACACGGCCCCTAGCACCGGCATAAGCGGTATTAGATACAAAATTTAGAGAGCTTACCTAGACCCTAGCTTACCTAGTGGCCCACCTAGACCCCTTTTCCCACAATTCCCTGTCTGCGCATGCGCAGAATGTTGAAAACGAACGACACACTAGTCCAGGCGGATGCTCCCTCACGTATGCTTCACATTGATACCTCACTCGACTCCATCGGACCATTAGTGGCCCACCTAGAGCCCAAAACGTCTATTTCCAAACCCTTTTCCCACAATTCCCTGTCTGCGCATGCGCAGAATGTTGTCAACGAACGATACACTAACCCAGGTGGATGCTCCCTCACGTATGCTTCACATTGATACCTCACTCGACCCAATCGGCCCACTAGTGGCCCACTTCGACCCCAAAACGTCTATTTCCATACACTTTCTCTATCGCGCATGCGCAGAATGACGTCAGTTCCACGTCACTCACGTATGCTTCATATTGATACCTCACTCGACCCAATCGGTCGACTATCGGTCCCTACAGATTGCCGAACATTCTCACGAAAACCCACGTATTTGGGACTACTTTCGGTCCGCGGAGGCAGACTGCCTCACCGCCAGACCGCATCACCGCAGAGGAATACATGCCCCAAGGTCACGCCCGATTCACCCAGAACGGAAGTGACGTCATACTTGCACAGAACACTCCTGCGCACACCGCCCCATTTTATGACAGAAACTTTCTCGCGCATGCGCAGTGACGAGCCATTGGCTCGAAATCTGTTTTATATACTACTACTATTCCCAGTAGCAGCATAATACAAGCCAGTAATATTAAGGATTTAATTCGCAAGGTGTCTTTTAAATCAGCAATTTGCAATGGCACAATGGGCAATCCTACGGAACCGTGAAGGGGACATAGTTAATTTCCCCCGAGATAACGAAAGTGCCGCTCTGAAGAAATGTGTTATGGAATTGTTCATTGCCTCAATGCAACGGAACCGTGGAGGGGACATAGTTAATATATTTTTAATTTCCACCGAGATAATATCTTCCGAGATAATATCTAGGGTGAAATTCGCCATTGGCCAAAATTATCTGGGGGGAAGATCGCGATTAGTCAATTATCGCGGGTGAAATTATCTCGGGGGAGTTTAATTTTCCCCGAGCTAATATCCCCCGAGATAATTATCTAGGGGGAAATTCGCCATTGGTCAATCATCTCGGGGGAGAATAATTTACCCGAGGTAATTTCACCCGAATTGACCAATCGCGAATTTCCCCCTAGATAATGATCTCGAGGGATATTATCTCGAGGAAAATTAATTTCCCCCGATATAATTATCTCGGGTAAATTATTACCACCCCCACGCCCGATAATTTAATTGACCAATGGTGATATTATCTCGGGGGATATTATCTCGAGGAAAATTAATTTCCCCCGATATAATTATCTCGGGTAAATTATTGCCACCCCCACCGCCCCCCCGATAATTTAATTGACCAATGGTGATATTATCTCGGGGGGAATTGAAAAAATATTAACTATGTCCCCTTCACGGTTCCGCACAATCGCGAATTTCCTCCCAGATAATTATTCCCTCCCCCCCACCCCTCCCCGTCCAGATAATTGACCAATGGCGAATTTTCCCGTAGATATTATCTCGGGGGAAAAAATATTAACTATGTCATTGACTATAATTGATATTATCTCGGGGGAAACTAAAAAAATACAATCGCGAATTCCCTCCCAGATAATTATCTCGGGAAAAATTATCCCCGGAATAATTGACCAATGGCGAATTATCCCCTAGATATTATCTCGGGGGAAATTAAAAAAATATTAACTATATTAAATATTCACGGCTCCGCACTTTCCACCGCCAGAATGAAACTTTAACATGTGAAGGGCTTAATTTGTCTCGCAAATATTTTTTTTTTCTCTGTACGGCAGAATGTAACGACACATGCATCATCTTTCAAGCGGCAGTTTCGAAAGTCGCAATGAAAACCTTTTCTGAAGTCTTTCTTCAGAGCGTCACAATGAACCAAATAGTGTTTACGGTTTCGTTTCTCATCACAAATATTACTTATATTTCGTACGGCAGAATGCAACGGCACAACGGACAAATTAATATCATCTTTCTTCCAAGCGGCAGTTTCGAACGTGACAATGAATGTCGCCTTTCTTCAGAGCGTCACTTTGCAGCGTCACAATGAACCCAATCGTGTTTACGGTTTGATTTCTCATCACAAATAATACTTATTTTTTGTACGGCAGTATGCAACGGCACAATTAGACTAGTACCCATCCACTGCGCATGACCCGCTATCGCTAAGCTTGTGGACCAGTATCTAATAATGAAAAGACGTAATGGCGGCCAAATTTGAGCCCATACCTTCAACATGGAATGTTTATGAAATGGCTCGATGCGTAGAGGAAGTGCTATCAATGTGAAAACTATCGCTCAAGATATGCGTCTGTTTCATCTTGCTTTAGGATTTGATAACTGATGATGTTATATACTGATATTCTGTAAAAGATTGTTTCTTTTATTGACCTTCAGTTCGGCCTTGTCAAGAACAGACTGTACAGCTTGATGAGAATGTCTGTGGGTCCGCGTCAGTTCGTAACGTCACACCAGAATTTTACATAACGTCACAATACGACGTTATAATGGAATTGTTAATCCGATTGTTGCATAACGTCACAAATACACGTCAACAGGTCATGACATCGCCGCTACAGTGAAGGTCGGCATTATTAGAAGCCTGTCGTCAATCGGCCCAACGTTATCAGACGACGGCGGCCATGCAGTCTACGGCACAATGAGACCGTCCCATTTGAGAGCGGCACTTTGCAGCGTCACAATGGAATTCAATCATGTTAATTAAGGGTATAATTTCTCATCGCAAATATTGCTTTTTCTCTGTACGGCAGAATTCAACGTCACAATGGACAATTTAGTATCTTTCTTCCAAGCAGTAGTTTTGAATGTCGCAATGGAAATATCTTTCTTCAGAGCGTCACTTTGCAACGTCACAATGAACCCAATGTGGTTACGGTTTAATTTCTGATCACAACTATTACCATACTTATTTTTCGTACGGCAGAATGCAACGACACAATGGAAAATTTAAGATCCACTTTATTGAAAGCGTCAGTATGTAACGACACAAAGAGGACCATCTTTCTTGTGAGCGGCACTTTGCAGCGTCACAATGAAATCCAATCATGAAAATGTTACAGGTTTAATTTGCTCATCACAAATATTAGATATCTCTGTATGGCAGAATGCAATGACTCAATGGACTATTTAATATAGTCTTTCTTCCAACTGTTTTTGTCTCCAGAGCGGCAGTTTGCAGCGTCACAATGAAGCTGATTGTGTTTATAATCTAATTTCTCATCATAAATGTTACTTATTTATCGTACAGCAGAATGCAATGGCAGGAATGTACAGTTTAATACTGCCTTTCTTCAAAGCGACAGTATGCAACGCCACAATGGAGATGAATAACTCTTCAGAGCGGCTCTTTGAGACGTCATAATGAAACCCGGTCATATTAAATCATTATTAATCAGGGATCGGTCTATTCATTGATTGAGAAGTAAATTGTCAATCTTATAATCAAAACCTCAAGACTGTTGTAAACATTATTATAATTCAATTGTATGCTCTTTATAGGGCGCGGAGACCAGCAATAAAGATTCTATTCTATTAAAGCCTTAATTTCTCACCACTAATATTACTTTTTCTCCATATTAAGGCAGAATGCAACGGTACAATGGATAATTTGGTTTTATGTTTCTTCCAAGCGGCAGTTTACAACGTCCCAATGAAGACTTTTCTTCAGAGCGGCACTTTGCAGCGTCGCAATGAACACAATTGTTACAGTTTACGTTTTAATTTCTGATCCCAATATCATTTGTTTTCTCTGCACAGCAGAATGAAATGGCACAACTTGGGACAGTTCAAGATTGGTTTTCACACTGCACCACGCGTACATTCTTCCTAATCTAGTTTTGACCATCAAGTACATATAAACTTTCTTTCCTTAACCCAGCTTTTTACATTAGAACATACAAACCTTTGTCCCAATCCCTGGTTCAATAGCAAAGCACATAAACAAAGAGTCTGATAAGCATTCAGCAAGCCCAAGTATGTTAACCACGATTTTACGTTGACAAGTACATGGGCTCCCTAACCCCACTTTGACACTCCAACAGATGTACCTCACTTCCCAACGTTGACTTGAAACTCAACCACGTGCCGGTACCACATGTACCAGTTCCTCTCTTATCCCGCTTTAACATGGACTTGAAACTTAACCTCATGTATTGGTACCTCAATGCCCAACCCCGCTTTGATGCTCAAGTACCAGTACTTCATTCCTTAAACGGACATGTACCGGTCCCTACTTTAACACTCCACGACGCATCCCTCCCTAAACCGCTTTGATACTGGACAACACATACATTCTCCCCTAACCCTGCTTTGACATTGGACTACACGAATATTCCTCTCTAACCCCGCTTTAACATTGGACTACACGAACATTCCTCCTTAACCCCACTTTGACAGGGACTACACATACATCCCTCCTTAAACCTTGACACTGGATTAGACATATATTCCTCCATAACCCCGCTTTGATACTGGACTACACATATGTTCCTCTCTAACCCTGCTTTGAAAGTGGCATACAGATACACCCCTTCATAACCCCGCTCTGAAACTGGACTACAAAAGCATTTCTCGCCAACTCCGCTCTGACAATGGACTACACTAACATTCCTCCCTAACCATGCTTTGAAACTGGACTACATGAACATTCCTCCCTAACCACGCTTTGGAACTGACCACACCTATGTTCCTCCCTAACACCGCTTTGATACTGGACTACATATACGTTCCTCCCTAACCCGTTATGACACTGGACTGCAAAAACATTCCTCCCTAACCCCGTTTTCACATTGGACTAGATGTATCTCCCTAACCCCGCATGAATACAGGACTACACGAACATTCCTCCCGAACCCAGCCTTGACACTGGACTCGACATACCGTCCTCCCTAACCCCGCTTTGACACTGGACTACACATGCATTCCTCCCTAACCCGCTTTGAAACTGGACTAGACATAGGTTCCTCTCCAACAGCTTTGAAAGTGGAATACACATACGTTCCTCTCTAACCCCGCTCCGACTCTCGACTACGAAACATTCCTCCCTACTCTGCTTTGACAATGGACTACACGAACATTCCTCCCTAACCTGCTTTGAAACTTAGCTACTTAACATTTTGTAAAGGAAAATCTCATTAGTACATAATTTTGACAGCTGAAATGTACTTTAACTTGATAGCAGGGGAGCATACCTAACCCGAAGTTATCACCCCAGTTTGACAGTTGAATATACATATTTGATGTCCGCTTTGATGTTCAAGCACATGGACCTCATGCGTTCCTCCCTGACCCGACTTTGATACTGGACTACACATACATTCCTCCCCAACCCCGCTTTGACGCTGGACTAGACGTGCACTCCCCCCTAACCCCGCCTGGACTACACATGCGTTCCTCTCTAGCCTCGCTTTAAAAATGGACTACACACGTTCCTCTCTAACCCCGCTTTGAAACTGGACTACACGAACATTCATCCCTAACCCCGCTTTGACACTGGGCTAGACATACCATCCTCCCTAATCTCGCCTGGACACTGGACTACACAAATTCCTCCCCAATCCTGCTCGGACACGGACTACACAAACATTCCTCTCTAACCCCGCTTTGACAATGGACTGCATGAACATTCCTTCCTAACCCGCTTTGAAACTTAGCTACTCAACATTTTGGAAAGGTAAGTCTCATTAGTATTTAATTTTGATAGATGAAATTTTCTTTAACCTGATATTAGAGGAGCATATCTAACCCCAAGTCGTAACCCCAGTTTGAGTGAGTGAGTGAATATGATTTAACGTCGCTTTCAACTATATTTCCGTCATATCACGACGTTGGGTTCTATTCCTTTTCACACCCGGGAACCACACAGTTGGGGTCCTATTTCTTTTCACACCCGGAAACCCCACGGGTGCCTCAGTTAGTCGCCTCTTACGACAAGCTGTCGGAGGAGCGGAGGCCTATTCTTACGATGACCTGCGGTGTGCACGACGACATCCCAGGTCAGTCCCCGGAAGCCCCACAGGGCTTGTGCTGGTTCAATCTGCCCGTGATAGAAATGTTGTTGTATGTATATTATCTGGCCAAATCATGTTGTTGTATGTATATTATCTGGCCATAGTGCCGTCACCAAAGTGAAGTTTGACAAAAGCTAGTAGTTCGATGAAATATTTTAAACTGACCGGAGGAACACATTGAGGACCATAGGCCTGCATTGCCATTCTGCCGGTTCATTGTACTGGTGACAAAAACTCGGCTCCTATCTGTTCATCATGAAGTGCCATTGTGCCGTCTTTAAACTGAAGTTTCGAAGGAATGCCTTGGTTTTCCCCGCCGGTTCAGTCTGCGGGTGACAGAAATCCGTCTGCTGTATGTACATGGTCATATATGGCCATAGTACCGTAATCAAACTGAAATTGTCGAGAACGTAAGAGTTGGATATAATATTCCAAGTTTTCCCAATCAAAGCTTAATACTTTGAAGACCTATGAAGCCATCCAGCCACCACCCATTCTTTGTATGTATTAAACTTTTACAAATGGCGTAAACGCCATATGTTTCTGTTTCTGTTCGTTAAATTCCTCCAATGTCTGGAGAACCATGCGTAGCATATACTTTTAGTACGGCACACAGCAGCACTAACATATCAAACAATAACCTATCTATATCCTACACCTACTGGCTTAGATAAGCGTTATAAGCACCAAACCACCTCAGGGTGGCAAACGGATTCCCAGTCTCATACTCCTTTCATGGTGTAGGGCAAAACAGAGTCCTCTGCTGATTGCCTCCAGGGTATGGATAATCTGTCTTGATTCTGTATGTGTGTTGAGATTAATTACTCCAGTTGCATCCAGGACTAGCTGTGTTAGGTATCCTGGGTTCCTTTCCAGGGGGTTCCAGACCTCTTCTCCGAAGTAGTACAAGACGGTTTCTTTTAATGCCTCAATGAAAGGGGCCCTGGTTGGCTCCGTGGCTGTACACAGGACAAGGAAATGTGTTCTTGTTTCCGGATCTTTTTGGCACAGAGGGCATGTTGGCCTGGTCTCATATTGGTTAAATTTTGCTCGGTTTTCTTGCAGCATATAGGCGCCAAGAAGAAGTTTCGCTTTGATGTTGGCTTTTTTCACAGCAATTGGTTCATACCCCGTACTGATCCAGCATGCATGGGGTTTTTTGGGGCTGAAGTCCTCGATGTTCAGATAGTTTAAGGTTTTCTTGTTTCTTGCTCGTGTCCTAATTTTGTGGCTCCAAACTTCCTGTATCCTATTATTAACCATCTTTTTCCACTTGGTTTCACTGGGCATGTCTTTAATGAGATCATGCGCAGAGGGAAGATCATAGGAGTAGAGGAGATGTTCCATCTCCACAAACCAGCCTTTTCATCTCGTGTTTACTTACCTGAAGTATGTACCAAGGCCTGGTACACACGAACCAGTTCTCCTCGACAAGCGAGACCAAATTTGTGGAAGAGTGTTACAGCCATTCGATATATCCTGCTCTGGTACGGTCATCGTCTATCATACAATATTGTAAGCAAGCTAATGGTCAATACATAGGCCTATTTCCATAAATTTAGTCTCACTTGTCAAAGAAAACATGTGGGGTCTCATTTTGAAGTGCACTTTATTCGACGTCCTGTCATTCTTTGCATGCTCAGTTGGGTGGTAGTAGAGAAAAGGGATTTGTGGTGGCAGTTCTGGACAATAGAAGGTTTATCCTTGCTCGAAATGGACCTTGTCATCAGTAGTTGAGAAAGTGCAGAGAAGGGGCATTTAGAGGGCCTACACAAGCTCAGAGTGCAGAGGGGCATTTACACAGGCTCAGCGTGAATGATTTAGGGGTATATATCAATTCTCTTCCAAATATGGCATGCAGGGTGTCATATGGAAACTCTTGGGGTGTGGCATTGTTCAGGACCTCGAAGGGATCATGTGGATGATATGACCTTGGACTTCCAGATAGCACCAAGGGAGATAATTGAAGTTTGCATCAATTTTAATTACTTTGGCTTGTTTATACAAACAATTGCTAATTTATATGTTGAAATGTATCTTGAGCAATTTTATGAGTGCACATGCCTGTTAACAGCTGAACAGAAGCAAGAAAACGGAGATGCGGATGACAGTATACTCCAAGAACAAATTTGGCTGTTACAGCCCCGGACAAGATATATGTCTAGTGCAAGGTCAGTCTTGTAATATGGTGGCAAGAACCGATTAATAACGAGATTGATGAGATTGATCTAATCAAAACCCCTCAACTTTCCCCAAGTGATTGAGACCCATGTGTAGTGTGAATTGAGATAGTTCTATGTGGGATGATCAAGATATAGTTGGTTACATTCAGGCATATAGGACAGAAATAGAAATTAATATATCTGTAAAGGGGCATAACTCTGCAAAATATGGGCAGAGGGGAGCGACTTTCGATAGGCGTCTGACCTAGCACTCTGTAAAATAAGAACCAAGACGATTAAGCTGTACCGAACACGGATCTGCAGATATAACTTGTACATTCAGCTACAGATAACAAAATCTGAGATTATTACATCCGAAAGGGGCATAACTCCATACGCCGAGGCGAGTAATCCTTTGTCGGCTCGCAGAATACAAAAATATAAATAAGTCTCCATAATATAGTAGCTATACCAAACACAGTTCTGCTAATATAGTTAGTTACATTCAGGCATATAGGACAGAAATAGAAATATCCATAAAGGCACTAGATAAATAAGTGTTGAAAATTTGGTGGTTTGTGTCACAAGTGGTTTTGCCTAAAATGCGTTAACAGACGGACGGACCTACATGGCGACGACAAAAAAAAAAAAAAATGACCCCACTTTGACCCAGAATAAATACTGACTTTTGAAAGGTTTCTGCTCTAGGACCACCTGCATTTGTGCAAGTAAGTTTGGTGGCATAACGCAACACAGAAAGCAATGGGAGATTGCTCGGATGTATGCCCCTCCCCCCGGTTCCCACATTAGGTGTTAGATGGCAGGGTTAAAACATAAGAGTGCACACCCACACGATACCATGCATCTACTAAGAAAATTCCAAACATGTTCATAGTAACGGAGATGCAGCCTGGACAAGAATGTACTAGAGCAAGAATGAGCAGATCAACTCTGGGAAAGTTCATTTTAAACACAGGCCAACACCACAACAGTGCACATCTGTTAGATAATAAGTACCTTCCGTGTAAGCACTGAAGTTGTCCATCAAATGGTAACGGAGATATCTGGACAAGCATATATTCATGTCTTCTCGGGAAGATCAAAACTGGCAAAAATCCTGACAGTGCACATGTGCAAGATACAAAGCATTTTCAAACTTTTTAATAAAATGGTAACAGAGATATTGTCCGGACAAGCATTTTTTGATATGGACAATAAAGGACCATATCTCTTGGGGGAATCATCAAATGCCTGAAAAGTATGACGATGCACACCTACATAATAATAAGCATTTACTACATACATTTCAATTACTCTGCAATTAATAACCCAGAAAATATAAAACAGTGTATATTGAAGTAGATAATAGAGGAACATAACTGAAAGGGATGAACAAAAACCTGACAGTGCCCATCTACAAGGTACTAAGCAGCTTCCATATAAGTTTCAAAGTTGTCCATCCAATAGTATCCTAGATCTGGGTCGGACAAGCATATATTGACAATGGTAAAGGGAAATAACTCAGGGGGAAATCATCGAAACCCATGAAAAAGATAATGGTTTGAAGTCATCGATCAAATAGTAACCGAAATATCATTGGGACAACTTTGGCCATATGGACAGACAGACATACATGATGACAATACCTCAGACCATTTTGCCTGAAGGCTAAAAAAAATTAAAGTTAATATATTCCTGAATAAATGAATGGAGAAAACTATAATTGCATAATGTTGGCTTTATTTCTCTCCACTGATCCATTTTATTATCACACTCTCACAACTCCATATGGAGACAATATTTAACACGAGACACAGCATCTATGCCTCAACAGCTATTATTGAAATAGATCTATACCTCTTATTTCATACATCAGCAGTCAAAACTGCGGACACATTACTGAAACCAGAGAGGCACTGGTAGTACAATTCTACTTTTTCATGAGGTTTTAATATTAGTCTGGTAAAAGATTAACAAGGAGGAACCGTTAAATCCTACACAATGACATAGACCAGGTAGGCCTACATGCAATATATAATACCATGCAATTAACTTGCATCAATTTAAATATATGGTTATTTTCGAGTATACAGTATTTTCAGTGCCCTCATTCTCAATCTTATTGATCTCCTGTGGGTAAGTTGATAACTCTCTGAAACAAGTCATAATTACAGTGAAACCTCTAATTCAATCACCCTATAAAAATTCAATCACTCACAACCTTGTGGACAAAATTCAATCACTCACAACCTTGTGGACAAAATTCAATCATTCTAATAAATTTGATCATCCTTTAAATTAATGAAATAAGGAAAACAATATTGGATTATTCGATAAATTTGACCTTGTGCTGCTTTTATGGTGAGATCTTCCTATGAGTGAATTATTAGAGGATTTGCTGTACGCACAGGGGGGGGGGGGGAGAGTTTGGCTTAATGTCACACTCGAGTTGATTTCACTCATTTGGTGACAGGGGTAAGTGAATATGATTTAACGTCACCTTCAAATATATTTCTCATTTGGTGACAACCAGTGTTAGAGGTGGAGGCAGCTGGAGTACCCAGAGAGAACCACCGCCAGTCGGCAAGTAACTGTCAAATTTCCAAACATGCACTGGTGGGGCTCAAGCTCATGCCGGTTCAGCTATGCGGTGCTTGCGATCACCAGCGAAGCACCTTAGACCACTCGGCCACCGAGGGCCTGCTTTAAAATAGGATTGAAATATTCTGAATAAATTCTAATCTTGATCAATCCTATGGTACTCCCTCTGATAATTCAATCCTCCACTCACCCCCAATTTTGAGGACAAAATCCAATTGGTTATTCTGATAAATTGTATCACTCTAAAATCATTGAAATAACGAACAATAATGTAATATATCTATGATTATGAACATTTTTCCAACTTCCTTTTCTAACAAATTTGATCACCCCCTGACTTTATGGTGGGAAATTTATTTCCTGTGATCGAATCATTCGAGGAATGAATTGGCCTCTTTAAAACGAATTGGGCTTACTGATATTATTACACAATGAGATGGCAGAGACGAGGACATAAGAGCTGACAAAGAAAATCTAATAGCACATGGAATGAAGGACCAATTCAACCCTTGTGTATTGCTCTGTCCCTGTAGCCAGTACTCAAAGATCAATGATTTCGCCCAGATTCAGAGATGAATTGAAGGGGAGAGAAGCAGCTTAAATCAGTCCATGTCCAAGACAAGACAGTAAGACAATCTTTATTTACTGATGAGGGTACTGTCTAAAAGTTGCAACCACTGGCTGCATTGACCACAGGGCTGGCGAAAGACTGGCATGGTATAACATGCGATATAACTGTTGCCTAAAGTACATACTGTATACCTCGGAACGGAAAAAAAACTACAACCTTAGGCACTGAAACGGGGCTATTTAAATGTCAAAATAGGCTGTTGGAATAATTCCACTAACTCTATGATGTTCAGTCCCATGGCGAAGTGTCACACCATTTGTCCAGTCTCGCACATTTCTCTCAACAAGGATCTCCACTGAATTAGTGTCATTGTACATGTAACACATATATATATTTCAAAAAATAACTTTTGACCGATGGAACAGATTCCTTATTTATTATGAAATCAACTAAATGAAAGGATAAATAATGTCTTCTCTGCAAGTTACCAATATTTGTAAAATATTTTACTTCTTCAGAATATAGAAAGCATATCCATCAGCAGTAAATGACAAAAATTCAGTATCGAGATACAATGTAAATAGTTGAACTGGAGCTATGCTGGGATGCATCCTCTCATGGAATCATATTACATACATGTACCTCCTCCTGTCAGTACACCCCCAGTTTGGGAGGTTACAAATTCTGACAATGGTAGAATGACAATTGTATTGTGCATCAGCCTGGTACATGTTGGTCACTTCTATTTAAACATGACTTTGAGTTTGACCGTATCAATTGACCCTATCCAGCCAAGTGAACCAAGCCATTGACCTGGGTCAAGCATGTGTCTGCATCTGAATGGTATAGGGGGTCTGGTGAAGGGGATGTTTTGTGCAAGTCCCCAAGTTACATACTATGAATACAATTTCTGCAAGAACGGGAGCCTAGAAAATTAGAATGTCTTTCCAACATGGCAAACATATGATAAGTATGCCTTAAACTATATCTTCTGCATATCTTAATTTTACTGGATAAAGTTTTTATCAGCCAGCGATTTAGGACATCCTCTCCGGAAAACTCTACAAGGCAGCCCCAGAGTGGTATCCATCTTGTATTCATGCTCTAAAACAGAAAATCTCTGTGAAAATCACATCTGAACATACATGAGAATATCAGGAAATATTTAACTTCACCAATATAGACCTGGTGGTACAAAATATAGCCAAAATAGTTGACCATACTATCTGCAGTAGCTGAATAACTTCAGGACTCTTTTCTTCTGCTCTTCTTCTCAAAGCCTAAAGTAGTTCAATAAACAACCAGTCACCCTGGCAACGGTACTACTTGTGCTTACGTTTTTCCTCAGTATTGGACAGCATCATTTGACCCTATGGGCCTACAT